>PVJD01001175.1:0-296824 GCA_004026545.1 Mormoops blainvillei
ATTAATAAAGTACTATTTTGTTGTCATATCTAAACGTATGTTTAATTATAGATTGAACTTTAATATAACTCACAGACACTGTTATTAGCTTTTTAAGTTATTTTTTAACTTTTTGTATTTTTTATAAATTATGGTAAGTGAATATTTTGATAAATATTTATAAACTGTTGTGTAAAATAACATGGTTTGATCATTATTTTAAAAAATTAAATATGACTATCTATATATGTTCACCACTTAGCACGGGTTTCTGTGATACTAGAGTAATCCTGAGGTAGCGTATGACAATTATCATGAATGGGTCTAGGGTATCTCTCGAATCTCTTTTGGGAGGTTTACACCACTATTATCAATTTTGTGCTTATTTTTAATTTCTTGAAATTGTATGTCTAATTCTTTCCATTTCTAACAATTTAACTCTGGTGAATTTTAAAGCAAAATATAAAGCCTAGGATAAAAACCATTATAGAATAATAAAATGACTCCAAGTAATAAACTGTATCACCAGCTGTATGTCATACTAAATAGGCCTGTTTAGCAGATTATTCAGACAAAATACATTTAAATAATTTTGTACTTGACTAGAAACTAGAGAAGTGAGAGTGAGCCATTCTCCTTCTACAGCCAGGGACCCTGTTAAGGACTGAATTGGTTCCCTCCAAATTCACATATTGAAGACCTAAACCAACATGACTGCATTTAATGCTAGGGACATTAGGGAGGTGATTAAGGTTAAACAGAGTTATAAGGTTAGGGTCCTGATCTGATGGGATTAGTGTCCTTTTTAGAAGAGAAAGAGATCCCAGAGATATCTCTGTCTTCAAAAGCACACAAGGAAGAAAGTCTATACTGAGTGAAAGTACATCCAGATGGTGGCCAAAAACAAGCCAGGGAGAGATCACCAGAAAACAACTCTGATAGTACCTTGATGTTGAACTTCCAACCTCCAGAAAGGGGAAAAATATGTTTTTATAGTTTAAACCAAGAATGGTACTCTGGTATTCTATGTGACAAGCTGAGCTAATACAGTCCCTAAAAAGAGAAGATAGGCTAGGGATTTGTTTGCTGACAAAGTTTCAGTGTTATCAGAAGCCCTGTCAAGATTAGGATTAAGATTGGAAATTTAGTTTCTTTCAAAAGTACTTGAAAAAAAAATATATATATATGATAGAAAATAGTGAAGCTAAATCATACACACACACACATGCATGCATGTGCACACACACACACACACACATACGATTTGCACTTATTTCTAGAACTGGAAAATAAATTCCATTGTGTGTAGAAGGCTAATAGCTAACTCGATTCAGTCCTATGTCCATACCATTTTTTTTGAAGCCTATAGAATTGCTATGAACTTAGTTTTATACTTAATCTACAAAGTGGTCAAGAAATAATTAGTCATTCAACATAAAATGTAGATAATATGAAATTTGAAAAAAGTGGGCCTGAGTTTTTCCAGGGAAACTTTGAGCAAGCCAATTATAATACATTCTATTTTTTTATCATGTTGACTTAGAGAGAGAAAAAGACAGACAGACAGACAGACAGAGAGAAACAGATTTTTTGTTCCACTTATTTATGCATTCATTGGTTGATTCTTGTACGTTCCTGACCAGGGATTGAACTCACAACCTTGGTGTATCAGGGTGGTACTTTAACCAGCTGAGCTACCTGGCCAGGGCTACAATGCGTTTTATCATCAAGATAACATGGTACCATGTTGTAATTCAGGCAACCAAAAGGGCTGGTAGTAGAAAGGAAAATGGTTATTAAAGCGAGTTATCTAGAAGTCCCTTTAATTTAAAGCAATATAGTTATATAGCAATGGTAGTCATTCTAGTTATTGCTTTGATATCACTATATGAAGTATGACAAAAATTCATCCAGATACAAAAATTAATTTTAATATGGCATGTCATGATGTGTAATTCAGACCCACTTAATTTTAAAGCCTTTCTGTTGATCGATCCGGGACTTATGGGGACTAAATTTCCTAGCTGTCTTCTATCATACACTGTAGAAATAAATAAATTTTTAATTGTCACGAATCTAGAGAACATTGTTCTTTGAGAGGTTATAGTTGACCAACTCCAACCTCACAGTTTGTAAATACAGAGAACTTATAGCTAAACCATTCTATAGAATTATATTTAAAGAAGGCAAATAAGTTACAAAAATAATACATTTATTTATTCAATATTTAGTGTGTTCAAAGGTAGCTACAGGAGGCAAGATTTTTGTTGTTGTTAGATTAGTGGCAAGTGAAGGCAGTAAAGCAGTCAACAGGAGTTAGTTAAGGGACAGTGTTTCTGATGAAGAAGTGTCTATTGATTTTATTCCACAGAACTTGGTATTTTGGTTCTGTAACTGTGACTGCCTAAAAGAGTAGGGCTTGAAAATATACTGCGGGAGTTCTGAAAATGCCATGACTTAACCACAAGTAAACCAAATTCATTTAAGTAGAAATTGTCACCTGATAATTTTTCCAGTTCCAGCTGTCACAAAGTAGTCCTTGATGGACTACTAGGAAAATGGGAAGAAAAAAAATGACAGTTAAATCAGTGGTAATAACTGGATAAGATAAATCTTCAGAGGATTGTCTATCAAAATGACAAAAGAAGATTATGATGTCAAACAACACACTCAAACTACAAAATTATAGTGAAAGCTCCTGAATATCTAAAATAATAGTTGATTACATCCAAAAAAGTGCAATCAAAATGACATAAAACAAGGGCTCCTTTCATACCTCTCATCAAGAAGTGTTAATTAGTTAACCTTCATTTTTATCTAAGAGACTCACTGTCTTTTTTACCTTCTATACAGTGCACAAGCTTTAAGGATAATGTTCAGATATGGACAGCTATTTTGTTTAAATGAACGATTGTAAACCAGCAGTGTGAATGATGTATATATTCTATTGATGTCTTATTATTTAAATGTGGCATGTCCTTTTTTCTTTTACCCCAGCAAAATAATTATAGCTAATATCTCCCAGAAGTTCCTAAGGGTATCATAAGTACTACTTCTAGATATATTATAGGTATTTCATATAAACTAAATAAATGGTTTCCAATAAGACAAATATTTAGGAGCTCAAGAGCTCAGATATCCTATGCTTCTATGACACTTCATGTGCATTGATATGAAAGGAGTCTTTATATCATGATCACACTCATAATCCAAAGACCTACTCCAGGTCTGAGTCTGACAAAATCTTTTTTTCTCCAAAACTTCAGTGTCTTTGAAATAAATTTTATATTGTCAAAATTTTGCTTTCTCATTACCAGCATGGCCATGTGAGTGCTTTAGTAAACCCTCTCCTCAGGAAAACAACCATTTAATTGGTAAAAATTATATTAAAAAAGTCAAAGTATCCGAAGTCTTTCCTAAGATCACATAAAATTGAGAAAGATTTATTTTAAAAATCTAGTAGCTTTGGCTGGGTGGCACAGTCTTTCAGTGTCTGTCTGTCTGTCTCTCTCTCCCCATTCTTTTCTCTCTGAAATCAGTAAACATATCCTCAGATGAGGATAAATAAATAAATGCTACATATTGGGAAGAACAACAAAAATCTTGAGTGCGTGTGTGTTTGTGTGACATTTAAACCATGATCTGTACTTGTAGCCATCCCATACCCAACTCAGTGTGCAGAAAATGCCACTGTGTATCTGTGGCTAAGACAATGGGCGTGCTCTCTTCCCAACACCCAGGGTAAAGCTGTGGATGTGCTGTAGGAGGTGGAGGCAGTCAATGTTTTTTAATTTCCCCCCAACCCAGAAACTTGTTTCAGAAGTTTTATCACAGGCAGGTGCAGTCAAGGGATCTGACTTCCCTCCCCAGCCACCTACCACCTACATTCTTAAGGCAGAAGCTATACTCCAGGCACAGCAGGTGAAGAGTGGTGTGAACCCATGACCTTTACCTTATCTTGTCTGTATATTGATGGTTCCATCAGGAGAGAGCAAAGCCAAGAGGACCAATGGCTACCAGTTTCATGCAACACCCTACCCATAAGGAAGGTTCGTTCACCTGGCAGAAGTAGGCCACTGTCTCTACCCTCAGGTCCAGGGTAATGGCATAGATGTCCTGTCAGAGGATGACGCAGGCTGAAAGAGCAGAGATTTCTGCCACTTTCCCTAAGTCAGCTGGCTTTATTTGGAACAGAGCATATGAAGTTTATGCCCAAGACACATCTTGGTGGTAAGCAAATGAGAGGAGGCTAATACTTCGACGACAGCAGTAGCAAAAATAACAATAAAAACAGTAGATAGGCTTTATTTTTTTATCTTTATTATATGTTCCATTACCATTTAGTCCCCTTATACCTCCTCCTCCCAGCAATCCCCACACTGATGTCCATGTCCATGAGTACTTCTTTCTTTCGGCTCAATCTCTCCACCCCCCAACAGCCCCCACCCCGCACTAGCTGTCATCTGTTCTCCATCTATAAGCCTGTCTTTGTTTTGCTTGTTAGTTCAGTTTGTTCATTAGACCCCACATATGAGTGAAATCATACAGTAGTTTTTTTTCTCTGACTGGTTTATTTCTCTTAATGGAATGCTCTCCAGGTCCATCCGTACTGATGTTAAGGGTACGTTTTTTTTCTTTTTTACAGCTGAGTAGAATTCCATTGTATAAATGCCTTGTAGTTGTTTTATCCACTCATCTATTGATGGACACTTGGGCTGCTCCCATATCTTGGCAATTGTGAATAACTGCAATGAACATAAGGGTGGTTATAGAACGTAAATGCTTTGCATTAGTACTTTTGGCTCCTTCAGATATATTCCCAAGTAGTAAGATTGCTGGGTCAAAAGGCAGATCCATTTTTAATTTTTTGAGGTATCTCCATACTGCTTTCCACAGGTTGTTTTGATTACTATCATTTTGTAACATAGTTTGATATTAGGTAGTGTAATTCCTCCAAATTTGTTCTTCTTTTTCAAGATCGCTGTTGCTATGCACGGCATTTTGTGCTTCCATATAAACTTTAGAAATACTTGTTCTAGTTCTGTGAAATATGTCATTGGAATCTTGATAGGAATTGTATTGAATCTATAGATTGCTTTGGGTAATGTGGACATTTTAATGATATTTTGTCCTATCTATGAAGATGGAATGTGTTTTCACTTATTTGTAGATTCTCAATTTCTTTCTTCAGTGTCTTATCAATTTTCAAGTACAGGTCTTTTACATCCTTAGGTTAGGTTTTTCCTAGGTATTTTATTATTTTTGGAACAATTGTGAATGAGATTGTTTTCTTAATTTCCTTTTCTGTTAGTTTGTTATTTGCATATAAAAATGGAACTGAATACTGAATATTAATTTTGTATCCTGCTAACTTGCTGAATTCACTTATCAGATCCAGTAGTTTCTTAGTGGAATCTTTGGGGTTCTCTATGTACAGTATCATGTCATCTGAAAAGAAAGACAGTTTTACTTCTTCCAGTTTGGATACCTTTTATTTCTTGTCTGATTGCTGTGGCTAGGACTATTATGTTGAATAAGAGAGGTAAAAGCAGACATCCCTGTCTTGCTCCTGATCTTAAGGGGAAGACTTGTAGTTTTTGCACAGTGAGTATGATGTTGGCAGTGTTTTTAACAGATACAGCCTTTATTATATTCATGTATGTTCACTCTAGTCCCACTTTGCTGAGAGTTGTTTTTTTTTTAATCATAAATGGGTGTTGGATTTTATCAAAAGTTTTTTCTGAATTTATTGATATAATCATGTAGTTTTTATCCTTCACTTTGTTAATGTGGTGAATCACACATATGAATTAGCAAATGTTGTACCATGCTTCCCTTTCTGGAATAAATCCCCCTTGACCATTATGTATGATCTTTTTTGATTCATTGCGGTATTCAGTTTGAGGATTTTAGCATCTACATCCATCAGTATGTTGGCCTATAATTTTCTTTGTTTGTGTTGCTTTTATCTGGTTTTGGAATTAGGATAATGCTAGCCTTGTAAAATGTGTTTGGGAGCCTTCCTCCTCTTGAATTTTATGAAACAGTTTGGGAAGGAGAGGTGTTAGTTTTTCTCAGAATGTTTGATAATATTCACCTGTAAAGCCCCCTGGTCCAGGTTTTTTGTTTTTTGGGAGTTGTTTTTTTTTTTATTACTAATTCAATTTCATTAGGTACAACCTGTTTATTCAGATTCTCTGATTCTTCCTGATTTATTTTTGGAAGATTGTACATTTCTAGGAATTTATCCTTTTCATCCAGGTTGTCTAGTTTGTTGGCATATAATTGTTCATTATATCTTCTTACAATCTTTTGTATTTCTTAGGTGGTACTTGTTACTTCTCCTCTTTCATTTCTAATTTTATTTATTCTTGTCATTTTTTTAGGTGATTCTCATTAAAGGGTTATCAATCATGCTTATTTTTTTAAAGGGACACCACTTGGATTCATCAATCTTTTGTATCGTTTTTAGACTCTACTTAATTTATTGCTGTTCTGAACTTATTATTTCCATCCTTCTACTTTCTTTGGGCTCTGTTTGTTGCTTCTTTTCAATTTCCATTAAGTATAAAGTTAGATTGTTTGTTTGAGATTTTTCTTGATTTTTGAAATTGGCCTGTAAGGCTATAAATTTCCCTCTTAGGATTGCTTTCCCAGTGTCCCACAGATTTTGGATTGTTGTGTCCTTATTTTCATTTATTTCAAGATATCTTTTGATTTCTTCCTTGATCTTGTTTTTGACCCATTCATTGTTTAATAACATGTTATTTAGCTTCCATATCTTTGTGTGTACCCAACTGGGACGCCTAGTCAATCTTCCGAACTGTGATCAGCCAATGAAATTCCAGCTTATTTGAAGTCTGGAAACCAAACATTGCAGAGGACATAGAAAAGGAACAGTAAAGAGGTTTTTGTAAGCCATCAGGAAGGTCCCTGAGTCCTGTGCCATGGACACCGCTGTGGTGGCCCCCAGCCCTGTGCCAGGGGTCACCGCTACCGCAGGAGCTTTGGAGGAGAGCTGGCTCAGTGATTGTAACTTGCTAGCCCCCTCCCCTCCCAAAGTAAGGAAGTCACAGACCTACACCACCAGTAGAGACCGCCAGGTGGGCAGTGGGAGGCACAGGGCAGGTGGCACACCGCAGCTGAAACAGTGGTCGCCAGCAGGGACAATACTAGAGAAATTTGGGAACCTGGTGACACTGGGAGATGGAGGAGAAAAGGACCACTACTGACCATGATGCGGATAGTCCCGGGACTAGTCAGAGTTGGGATAAGTGAAAATCCCAGCAATTGTTAAGAAAGGTCATCCATAACCAAGGGGAATTAACTCAAAAAAAGGCTCTCAGCCACTGCGCAAGGACTTCTGGTGCACCGCTGCATCACCTGGACAGTGAAGGAGGAGGAGGGGCATGAATTGCTCCAAATAAGGATGCCCCAAAGACTGATCAAAGTGGAATAACTGAAGCCAAAGAGGTCACTGTCCCCAGAGAGACTTAATTAATAGGGAAACTAAACTGCCCTAAAAGGACTTTTTGCACACACAGAGCCCAAGCCAGCAAAGAGTGAGGGGGAGGGGTGCAAGTTGCTCCCACTTGGTGCACCTCACAGACTAATCAAAAGGCCGCACACTGAGGAAGATTGAAGGTGCTGGTCAGATACCTAGGGCAGGGTGGGCCTTTCAGTGCTCTGAGGGCTCTGGTACAGGCTGTAAACTGGGGAAAATGGCAGCCCAGACACAGCCCCTATTCTCACAGATAGGAAGTTGATCAAAAAACAAAAAACGAAGCAAAACAAAACAAAACAAAAAAAACAGAAAACCAGAAATGAAGCCCAATCCCCCATACTGTGGCATCAAGGAAGACCATCAGAAATGGTTTGGTGGGTACAAAGTCAGCAGGAGGCTTTTCTCTTTCTTTATTCCTTTTTTCTTTTTTCTTGCAAGTGTAAGACAATAAGAACTGGAGCTGTGAAAGGATCAAAGACAGATCTAGAGAGAGATCAGAAGGCTAATGCCAACAACTGAGAAAAAATTTCACTTTGATATCTTTCAGAACTTGCATTTTATATTTTGTATTGTTCTTTTTAAATTTTTTATATATTTTTTAATTTTTTAATTTTTCTTCCTGATGTTTAGATTCCTTTGTTTTGTTTATTTGTTTGATTTCCCTGTTTGACTAGTTTTCCCTGTTCTTCCTTTCCTTTTACATTTTAATTTCTCTTTTGACATTGAACCTGTATTCCAACAACACACTACTCTTGGTCTTTTGATTTTTATTCTTTATATTCAGAATAACTATTGTCTTACTATTATTGTTCAAAATCACACACAGCACCCTACCCCGGTTTTGACCCATTTCGCTATCTTCCTGAGCTTTACTACTGTCATGGTTAACTTTATTCTCTCCCACACTATCCCAAGTTTCTATCATTTACTCTCACCATATCTCATCATCTAACCTCGCATATGTGTTCTGCTTTCTGGTCAACCCCACATTCTTTCCACTCCATAAAAGTCTTATCTCTTTTTCAACTTTAATAAAAAGTGGATACTTGTGGAAATTATCATGCTTATTGTGGCACTTCTCTAAGGATCTCCTATCTGTTATCTACTTGTTAGTACTTTAATTTCCATAGAATACTCTCCTGCTGTCTTACTCCATTTCATCTTCCCCCTGCCCCTGATCTTGTAGGAGAATTCTACAAGACACTTAGGGAAGAGCTTACCCTTATACTTCTCAGACCATTCCAAATAAAATCCAAAAAGAAGAAAGACTCCAAAATTATTTTTATGAAGCTAGCATCATCCTAATCCAAAAACCAGATGAAGACACCACAAGGAAAGAAAGCTATATACCAATAATGTTGATGAACATGAATGGTAAAATACTCTACAAAATATTAGCAAAACACACCCAGAAACATATTAAAAAGATTATTGAGCATAATAAACTGGGATTCATCCCAGGGATTAAAGAACAGTGCAATGTTCACAAATCAATAAACATAACACATCACATCAATGAAAGAAAAGACAAAAATCACATGAACATATCAATAGATACAGAAAAAGCATTTGATAAAATACAGCACCCATTAATGATGAAAACACTGAGCAAAGTGGGAGTAGAGGGAACATACCTCAACATAATCAAGGCCATATATGGCTTCAGCCAACATCATACTCAATGGGCAAAATTAAAATCTTTCCCACTAAGACCAAGAACAAGGGTGTCTGCTTTCATTATTTCTATTCAACATAGTATTGGAGGTCCTAGACATATCAATCAGACAGGAAAAAGAAATTAAAGGCACCCAAATAGGAAAAGAAGTAAAACTGTCATTGCTTGCAAATGATGTGATTGTGTACATAGGAAACCCCATAGACACCACCAAAAAACTATTCAACCTAGTAAGTGAATTGGCAAAACTGTGGGATACAATACCAATATTCAGGCATTGAAGGCATTCTTGTACACCAACAATAAAATATCAGAATCAGAAATCAGGGGGAAATCCCATTCACTATAACAACAACAACAAATAGAGAACCTAGGAATAAACTTCACCATGGAAGTAAAAGAGCTGTACTCAAAGACTACACAACACTGAAGAAAGAAATTAAGGAAGATACAAATAAATGGAGCATATACTGTGTTCATGGGTCAGAAGACTTAACATCATCAAAATGTCCATACTACCCGAAGCAATTTACAGATTCAATGCAATCTTTATTAAAATACCAATGAAATGTTCCACAGAGATAAAACAAACAATTCAAATATTTGTATGGAAAGATAAATACCCCGAATAGCCACAGCAATTTTAAGAAAGAAGAATAAAGTCAGAGGGCTCACAATACCTGACATCAAACTATACTACAAGATGACTATAATCAAAACACTTTGGTACTGGCATAAGAACAGACACATAGATCAATGGAACAAAATAGAGAACCCAGAGATAAAGTCATGTGTCTATGTTCAATTAATATTTGAAAAAATGGGCAGAAATATAAAATGGAGTAAAAACAGCCTCTTCAACACATGGTGATGGGACATCTGGACAGCTACATGCAAAAAAAAAAATAGAAAAGAAAAGAAAAGAAAAAGAAACTCAATCACCAACTTACACCATACACAAAAATAAACTCAAGATGGATAAAAGACTGAAATAAAGTTACAAACCATAAAAGTCCTAGAGGAGGGCATAGACGTGAAAATCTGAGATATTCCACATAGCAATATTTTCACTGATATTTCCCCTAGAGCAAGGAACAAAGGAAATAATAATCAAATGGGACTTCATCAAAATAAAAAGCTTCTGCATGGCTAAAGAAAACAGCAAAATGAAAAAGGAACCAATCATATGGGAAAATATATTCATCAATGATACATCAGACAAGGGTTCAATCTCCAAATTATTTAAAGAACTGGCACAACTCCACTCCAGGAAGAAAAACAGCCCAATTAAGAAATGAGCAAAGGACCAGTACAGACAATCCTCCAAGGAGGGCACACACAAGACCCAGAGGCATATCAATGGATGGTCAGCATCAACAGCCATCAGAGATATGCAAATAAAAAACATAATGAGATACCACTTCACACCAGACAGAATGGCCATCATATACAAATCAACAAGCAACAAGTACTGGTCAGGTTGTGGAGAAAAGGGAAATCTAGTACACTGTTGGTGGGAATGCAGACTGGTGCAACCCCTATGGAAAAACAGTATGGAATTATGTCAGGAAGCTAAAAATGAAACTGCCTTTTGACTGAGCAATTCCACTTCTGAGATTATACACTAAGTATCTGTAAATACCAATTCAAAATAACTTATTCATACCAATGTTCATAGCAGCACAATTTACGATAGCCAAGTTTTGGAAGCAACCTAGTTTCCCATCAGTCAGTGAGTGGATTACAAAATTGTGGTACATTTACACAATGGAATATTACACAGCATAAAGAAAGAAGGAGCTCCACCATTCACGATGACCTGGGTGGGTCTGGAGAACATTATGCTAAGTGAAATAAACCAGGTGATAAAAGCCAAATACCACATGATTTCACCTATAATTGGAGACTAATCAACAGAACAAGAAAGCAAGTTAAATGTAACTGGAGACATTGAAGTGAAGAACAAACTGAGTGAACAGAGGAGAGGGATGAGAGGAAGATGGGGGAACAGGGGAAGAAAGGTCAAGAAACATATATTGGGGACTCATGGACAAAGTCATGGGTGGTGGGAATGAGGGTGGAGGGATGGATGGGGGGGGACTGGTGGGGGAAAAAGACAAAACTGTACTTGAACAACAATAAAAAATACCAAAAAAAGATAGTAACAAAGAAATATATTACAAAAAATACAAAAAATCTGAAGTTGAAATTACAATAACATAAATGGAAAATTCACTAGGGGAGATCAATAGTATGTTTAAGGTTGAAGAAGAGAGAATCTGCGAATTTGAAGGTAGATCTAGAGTATTAAATCTGTAGAAGAGATAAAATAATAAAGAAAAATGAACAGAGCTTCAGAGAAATGTGGAAAACTACTAAGTGCACCAGCGTTTGCATAATGAGGTACAGAAAAAGAGGAGATAAACAAAAATTTAAAAATGCATTTGAAGAAATAATAGCTGCAAACTTCTAAAATTTTGTAAATATAATTAACCTGTGAATTCTATAAGCTCAATGAATTCCAAAGAAATCTATGTGTAGACACATCAGAGTTAAAACACTAAGAGAAAAATATAAAAATCTTGAAAGCAGAAAGAAAAAAATACCACCATCATTTTATATCTGAACCTGAATAAGACCAACAACTGTATCTCTCCTAGCTATATACTTTCCCATATTAAAATATGAATAAATAATTCAAATAATAAATTATTCAGTTAAGATTATAAAGCAATGGCACATAAAGGAATAAGCTCACATGTTACTTAATAATGAGGGTGATTTCTAAGATATATGCTCTTAGATTATTCTGTTTGTTCTACAAATAACATGTAGAACATTTATACAAACCTAGGTGGTAGATCCTACCACAGGTATAGGCTATATGATCTAGCTTATTGCTCTTATGGTTCAAGCCTGTACAGCATGTTACTATACAAAACAACAGGAGATTAAACCGAACACAAGATAAAATAATTCAATCATGACAGGTGGTAAACAAGGAGATGTTTAAAGCTACAGCTGGCATAACATGCAATAATGTCTTTTTTAAAACAGTGTAATTATTTATTTCTAGAGAGAGGGAAAGGGAGGGAGAAAGAGAAGAAGAGAAACATAAATGTGTGGTTGCCTCTCGCATACTCCCTACTGTGGACATTGCCTGCAACACTAGCATGTGCCCTGACTTGCAATTGAACCAAAGACCCTCTAGTTTACAGGTCGGCACTCGGTCCACTGAGCCATACCGGCCGGGGCCAATAATGTCTTACAGCAGACATTTTTATAATCAGTGAAAGAGTGTACTCTAAAATAATAATAAAAATTATAGTATAATGAATACATAAACTGATAATGAAATCATTGGTTATTATTATCAAGTATTATCTACAATATAATTGTACATGTTATACTTTTATATGACTGGTAGTGCAAGTAGGTTTATTTACGCTGGCATCAAAACATATATGTAAGCAATGTGTTTTTCTGGAATGTTACAATGACTACAAAGTGACCAGGTAATAAGAATTTTTCAATTCCATTATAATCTCATGGAACCTCCATTATATAAGTTGTGCATCATTTACGCAAACATTACTATGTACTTCTAGATGATAGAGAGTGCAAAGTCACTACATAAGGACCTCTCACAGTGCTTTTACCTTCACAAAGCTACATATACATAATCTCAGTATATAAGTATTGGTGTTGAGTTATAAGAACTTTAATTCTCAAATCCATATGGAAAATGGGGGATCATACCAAATATATTTACAACACAGGAGAACATATGTTAAATGCTAATCATCCTGTGCATTGCTATAGATAATATATCTTATTTACCTTGTGGTAGACCTTGCACTCAAGACTAAATCTCATGACTAATAAGATTATATTTAAATAACAGAAACAATAATTTAGAAATGATACATTCAAGTGTGTGAAATATAATAAGAAGGTAGGCCTTCATTAGCTGAGAGATTTCAATTAAATTTTGAAGCAAGAGCAAGCTCCAGCTTAAGAATGTATTAAACTATATTTGAGGAGGTAGCTGATCCATCCTATCTAAAGGGAAAAAGAAAAGTACTGTGGATTTTGGATCCTACAATAAATATATTTCCTGACAGTTTATGGGAAGGCCTTCGCACACTCATCCACCAATACAAAGCTAATCATTCATCCATAACTCTATTATGTTCTGTCATATCTACAAGTCTTAAACATAGGACTCCTACTCCCTGATTCTAAATATAAGCAGTCATACATGTTCCAATATATATTTGAAGGAAATCATTAAAAATACAGTATTGAAATTAAAAAACACACAGAGGCAAATTTGTACTGGAGAATAAAGAGAAATTTGAGGGACAATAAGCATTTAAAATGCATGATAATGCAAGGTATTTTTGGTGATTGAAATAATACTGTATGATACGATAATTGTGAACATTTGGCATTATGCATTTGTCAATACTAATTGAACATCATAGCATAAGGAATGAAAGTTCTGTCAAAATGTTAGCTGAACACAAGCAAAAGAAACAGACTTAAGATCTGCCCCGTCATTGTCGCTACCAGTATGAACATCACACATTTTGACATGGGGCCCTTGTACAGGCTTTCAGTTGAGGTCAAGAACCAGCTCCTGTCCAAAAATGAACCTCGGAAGGAGGTGGAACTCGCCAGCTGGATAGAGGGACTCATGGGCCTATCTGTCTTGGCTTCAAGAAGGGACTGAAGGATGGAATTACCCTGTGCACACTCATGAATAAGTTGCTGCCATGCTCAGTCCCCAAGATCAACCACTCCATGAAGAACTGGCACCAGAGACACAATCTCTCCTAGTTCATCCAGGTCATGCACAGCTACTGCATTAACTCTGTGGACCTGTTCAAGGTCAGTGATTTTCTTGAGAGTGGGAACATGACACAGGTGCAAGTGTCTCTTCTGGCTTTGGCAGAGAAGGCCTAGACAAAATGGATGACAAGTGTCATGAACATTGGTGTCAAGTACTCAGAGAATCAGGAGCAGAACTTCGATGCCACTACCATGAAAGTAAGCCAGTGCATTATTGAGCTCCAGATGAGCACCAGCAAGTGTGCCAGCAAGTCAAGCATGATGGCATGTAACACAAGAAGATACAGCCCCAAGAAACATATTCTGCTACCTATGGACTACTCAACTATCAGCCTGCAAATGAGCAGCAACCAGTATGCCAGCCAGGTGAGCAAGATGGATCCTGGGTTCTGGAAGCACATCAGTGACGCCAAGCAGAGGACTAACAAGGGTGACAACTCCTCCAGGTCTTTGCAGATGGACTACATACAGGGTGTCAACCAGAGAGGCCAGGTTTTTGGCCTGGGTCAGCTGGTATACAACCTCAATACTGCTCACAATGTTCAGTGACCAAAGGGGTCCTAGGGTCAGTAGGTGACTGTGCAAGCCCAGTGAAAGCCTCGGAGTACACCCCTACTACCAAGAGGAGACAGGCTACTGAGGCCCACGTTAGGGGTGTCTCTCCACATCATTGCTCAATCTGAGATTTTGGGTTTTTCCTGTTTTTTTCATCTTATTTTTCTGTGTTCAAGTTCTTCCAGCTGAGGGTCTACCTAAGGACATATCCAGGCACTATGGGGTGAGGATCACTTCCTGGAAACATCCAGATGACAAATTTCCCAGCAGGCTTTAGTTCAAGCTATGGGGGGAAGAAGAAACCTACACAGGGAGAGAAATTGGCCCCAAATGTCTTCCAGTTGCTTCTGCCCTTTTTCCCTTTTTTTCTGATGATCAATTTGTGTTTTGTTTTGTTTTGTTTCATTTTGTTTTGTTTTTTTGTATTCAGAGAAGTTTCAGGCAGTTTTAGCAAAACAAAACAACAACAACAACAAACTTCTCAGATGGGGTGGGGATGGTGAAGAGAATAAAGAGATTCTGGAAAGGAAGCCCCCTGGGAGAGGGTCAGGCTACAGTATCCAGATATTTTAGGCATATGAGGGACTGAATTTCCCCAGGACCCTCCCAAGAGCCCAGTGGGAAAACTGAGGCCAAGACAAAACAATGGAGTTCTGAGTGGTTGCAGCCAAGTCAGACCCCCCTTCCATCTGTGTCCCCTCTTTCCCACCAAATACTGCACAGGGACCTACTAAAAGGCCCCCCAGAACCCATTCCACCCAGGATCCCTGGTACCAAGAAATAAAGTGAAATACCAATTGTGGCACAAGCAATAAAAACATCTTTTTGGAAAAAAGAATAAAAAGAAATAAATAGACTTAAGTTAGCACACACTACAAGAAATAGTCTTTGCAGAAAGAGAGGAAGAAAAGGAAATGGGACAGAACATAAAAGAAGACAGAGATCAGAAAATATTCTAGCATGTGAATTTAATGGGAGAGAAATTAAAAGACATAGGGAAAATTATTAATATTTAGTAAAAATAATCTCTATGTGGTTCAAATAACTCATATGTAGTAATAATAATTTATACATAGTAATAAGTAAGTCCTTTTCAATTGAAATAAGATATTACCTTTCAGATCAAAAAAACAGAATACCAATGAGGGTAAATTATTTTTTAATGATCCAAACTTAGACATTAATATGAAATTAACACAATATAATGTACTAATATCTTCTAGGATGAAAGAGGTAGGTAAATTATTCTATTATAGAGTGTGTGATCAGTGACATTGGAAGCTGAATTTTATAAGAAAATTTGTAAGGAATTGCTAAGTCATAAGTAAAAATAAAGGTATAAAGATAAGAGTTAAGAGTTTCTGTTTCAACTGCCAGCAGACTACAAATCCTAAAGAATTTTAAACATGTAGTTCAGCTCCAGCATTCCTAAAATATATGCAAAATGTTGCCATTACAAAGAAGCCATACATTCCTGTTTCATTCACATTTTTTAAGACAAAAGTAGTTATCACAAAAGTTGAACATATGGGTTATAATTACAGAGGTTAGTGGAGAAATCTTGAAATGTATCCTGTCAATATTTCTAGCAAGTATTTTATTTTGTCTGAATTAGAATATAAATTCAGACGCCTCCATGAAATATGATAACAATGGAATGACATCAAGAAAATAGATAACATATGCAATATAAAATATACATGATGTTGTAAATAAAGGAAAAATAATAGAAGGCAAAGTTAAATACTCAGGAGGAAAGTAGTATACAGCAAAAGAAAGAAATACTCAAGAAAAATTTTGATCAAATATATTAAACCAGTCTCCTATTGATGGATGAAAGGACAATATAAAATACTTGCAATTGTTTCCACTAATTGTCACAGGGGTGGTCATTAGAATGTTTAAAAATAAAAGGAATCTTAGGTTTGTTGTGAACACTATTAATGTAAAATTAACAATAAATCACCAGTTAGTGATTATTGTATTACAAAAAATATATAGAAAAAGCATAAAAAATCTAATTATAATTACAGAGCGTAATATAAATAAGACCATCCTTATAACATAAAAATGCAGATGACACTCTGCCCCTGACTTTGCCAGAGCCCAGGATGACTGGTACACTCCCAAACAGGAAATAAGTTCAGCAAGATAGCTGCAGTAGTGAAAAAGGAACCAGAGGCCATGAGGAAGAACCAATGACAATATCTGCTACTATTTGATTGTAGTGTTGTGGAAGAAGCAACCATCTTAAAGATAAAAAAGGCTAAGTCCTGCTCCCTGGTTTCCCGAACAATGAATGATAAATATTCCCACTCAAGAGCTTGACTTAGGAGGTTGGAAGATGGTAGCAAAGTAGATGGAGGCTAAACCCTCTTGCTCATGTACCCAACTGGGACACTTAACTGGTCTTCTGAAGAACTGAATGATCAGCCAATGAACCTCCAGCTTATTTCAAGTTTGAAAGACAAAGATTGCAGAAGATAATAGAAAATGAACAGAGGATAGAACCCACCAACAAAGGAGCCACCAACAGGAAAAACCCAAGTGCAAGAAGAGACAATGCACAAAGAGAAGAAAGGGCAAACCTAGAACACCCGGACAAGGAGATCAAAGAGACTACAAAACTGAGTCCCATAGAAATCCTACCACAGATTCACACTGCAATGGAAGTTGGCAAAACACAGCATCAGGAATCACAGAAACAAATAAAAGGTGTTACCAAAGATGGGGAGATAAAGAAAGAACCAGCAATCAGAAGGAACACAAGACTATCCATTAAAGGGATTAAAGAAATGGAGGCAATCTATCAGATATGGAACGCAAAAGAATGGTGATAAGGATGCTAAAGGAACTCATGGACAACTACAAAGAACTGAATAATAACTAAAATAATATTAAAAGGGAAATAGAAACCTTGAACAAGAACCAGGAAGAAATGAAGAATACAATTTCTGAAATTAAAAAAAAAAATACACTAGAAAGAATTGCAAACAGGCTGGATAAAGCAGAGGACCAAATTAGTGAGCTGGAAGATAAGGAAGAAAGATATACGCAGATAGAGCAGCTGCATAAAAAAAGACTAAAAAAATATGAAGACAGCTTTAGGGAAATACAAGACAACTTGAAATGCCAAAGCATTCGAATCATAGGAATACAAAAAAGAGAAAAAAAGGAGCAAGGGATAGAAACGCTGTTTCAAAAAATAATGACAGAAAGTTTCCCAAAACTGGAGAGGGAAAACACCACTAAAGTTCAGGAAGCACGGAGAGTCCCAATCAAGAATAAACCAAAGAGGCATACTCCAAAACACACGTGATTAAAATGCCAACTTTCAAAGATAAAGAGAGAATCTTAAAAGCAGCAAAGGAGAAACAAGAAGTAACACACAAGGGAGCACTGATAAAGCTACCATATGATTTCTCAACAGAAACACTAAAAGCCAGAAGTGAATGGCAAGAAATATTTCAAGTAATGAAAAGCAAAGACCTGCAACCAAGACTATGCTACCCAGCAAGGCTATCCATTAAAATGGAAGGAGAAATAAGGAGTTTCCCAGACAAAAGAAGGCTGAAAGAATACACATCTGCCAAACCTCCACGGCAAGACATGATAAAGGGACTGCTATAAGAAGAGGGAGAAAGAGAGAGACAGAGAGGAACACAGGTACAAAGAGGAATAAAAGAATAAGTACCTATCAATAATAACCTTAAATGTTAATGGATTAAATGCTCCAATCAAAAGACAAAGTAGCTGATTGGATTTAAAAAAATGACTTGCATATATGGAGCCTACAGGAGACTCACCTCAGGAAAAAAGACCTACACAGACTAAAAGTGAAGGGTTGGAAAAGAACATTCCAAGCAAATGGACAGGGGAAAAAAGCCAGATAACAATACTTATATTGGAAGAAAATAGGCTTCAAAACAAAAAGCATAGAAAGATGTACTGAAGAACACTACATAATAGCCAAAGGAAGAATCCAACAAGAAGACATAAACATTGTAAATATATATATATGCACCCGACATAGGAGCACTCAACTGAATAAGGAAAATCTTGGAGAACTTCAAAAAAGATATCAACAGCAACATACTTAGAGTAGGGGATTTTAATACTTCACTATCAAAAGTGAATAGATATTCTAAACAAAGTATTGACAATGATATTGTGTCATTGAACAATGTTCTAGATCAAATGGACTTAACTGATATGTGTGTGTGCTTATCCTTTCATCCAAAAGAAGTAAAATACTCATTATTTTCAAATGCACATGGAACATTTTCAAAGATAGACCACCTGATAGGACACAAAACAAGCCTCAACAAATTTAAGAAAATTGAAATCCTACCAAACATTTTCTTGGACCACCAGGACCTGTAATTAGAAATCAACCTTAAGGAAAAAACTCAAAAACACACAGATTCATGGAGACTGAATAGCATGCTTTGAGCAATGAATTGGTTAATAATGAGAACAAGCTAGAAATAAAAGTAAAATAAAAATCTCGAAACAAATGAAAATAAACATACTGCTGTCCAAATCTTATGGGACACAGCAAAGGCATTCCTGAGAGGGAAGTTAGCAATACAGGTTTACCTGAAAAAGATAGAAATATTTCAAACAAACAATCTAACACAACATCTACCAGAACTGGAGGAATAATAACAAAGCCCAGAGTAAGCAAAAGGAAGGAAATAATCAAGATCAGAACAGAAATGAATGACATGGAGAATAAAAGAAGAATTCAAAGGATCAATAAATCCAGGAGCTGGTTCTTTAAAAAGATAAAAAGAGTCAACAAGCCTTTAAGCAGACTCATCAAAAGAAAAAGGGAGAGGACCAAATAAATATCAAAATCAAATCAGAAATGAAAGAGGAGAAATCACAACTTGTACCACAGGAATACAAAGAACTGTAAGAAATTACTGCAAAGAACTGTATGCCAGGAAATTTGAAAACCTGGGTGAAATGGAAAAATTCCTGGAAAACCATAATCTTCCAAAACTGAATGAAGGAGAAGTAGAAAGCCTGAACAGACTGATAACAGTTGGGGAGATTGAAGCAGTAATCAAAAAAACTCCTGGCACACAAAACCCCAGACTGGATGGCTTCCCAGGAGAATTCTACAAAACATTTAAGGAAGAGCTAACCCTTATCCTTTTCAGACTATTCAAAAAAATCCAAAATGAGGGAAGGCTCCCACACTCTTTTTATGAAGCCGGGCTCACCCTAATTCAAAAACCAAATAAATACACAACAAGAAAGAAAACTACAGGCCAATATTGCTGATGAATATAGATGCTAAAATCCTCAACAAAATATTGGCAAACCACATGCAGCATTTTGCTAAGTGAAATAAGCCAGGTGGTAAAAGACAAATACCATATGCTCTCACCTGTAAGTGGAGACTAATCAACAGAACAAACAAGCAAGTTAAATATAACTGGAGACATTGAAGTGAAGAATAAACTGAGAGTGAACAGAGGAAGGGGGAGGGGAAGATGAGGGGAACCAGAGGAAGGATGGTCAAGGAACATATATAGGGGACTCTTGAACAAAATCAAGGGGGGTTAGGGTCAAGGGTGGGAGGAGTGGGGAGTGGTGGTGGAGAAATGGACAATACTGTATTTGAACAACAATAAAAAAATTAAAAATAAAAACGCAGATGAAAATTTCAATAGGTAGAAGTGGCAAATGAGATCGTTTTACAATGGTCAAGATGATAATATGTTAATTGATAAAGGAAAAAGTCAAGAGGTATAAAATTCATAAAATAGGAAATATAAGCTAAGTATGTATATATACATACATATGAAATCTGTGAGCATGTGTGTGTATGTTATGTAATGAAGGTAGCCAAAAGACTGAGAAGAGATAAAGATGTAGTAACAAATTTGGAGACTGAAGGAAAGTAGAAAAGGGCATCTTAGCGAGTTATATTTTCACTTTCACAAGAAAATATATAGGCGATATTTTCACTGATATATCCTCTAGGGTAAGGGATATAAAGGCAAGAATAGACAAATGGGGCTACATCAAACTACAAAGCTTCTACATGGTTAAATAAAATAACAAAACAGAAAGAGAACCAATCATATGGGACAGTGTATTTGCCAATGATACCTTGGACAAGGATATGATCTCCAAAATATATAAAGAACTCACTCAACTCCACACCAGGAAGACAAACAATCAAATTAAAAAATGGGCAAAGGACCTAAAGAGACACTTCTCCAAGGGGGACATACACAGGGCCCATAGGCATGTGAAAAAATGTTCAATATCACTAGCCATTAGAGAGATGCAAATTAAAACTTCCATGAGATAGCACTTCACAATGTTTAGAGTGGCCATCATTAACAAATTAACAAACAAGAAGTGCTGGTGAGGTTGTGGAGAATGGGAACCCTAGTACACTGTTGGTGGGAATGCAGACTGACACAGCCACTGTGTAAAATAGCATGGAATGTCCTCACAAAACGAAAGATGGAACTACCTTTCCATCCAGTGATCCCACTGCTAAGAATATACCATAATAATGCTGAAACACCAATTCAAAGGAACCTATGCACCCCTATGTTCATAGCAGTGTTATTAACAATAGCCAAGTGCTGGAAACAGCCTAAGTGCCCATCAGGAAATGAGTGCATGAAAAAAACTACAGTACATTTACACAATGGAATACTACACAACATAAAAAAAAGAAGGAACTCCTACCCATCATGACAGCATGGATGGTACCAGAGAGCATTATGCTAAGCAAAATAAGGCAGGCAGTGAATGACAAATGCCATCCAATCTCACCTATAAGTAGAACCTAAACAACAAAACAAACAAATGAGCAAAATGGAACCAGTAACTTGGAAATAAAGACAAACTGACAGTGACCAGGGGCAAGTGAGGAGGGTGATAATAGGGGAAAAAAGGGGAAGGGGCAAGCTATGGAACACGAACAGAGGATTCATGGACATGGACAGTGGGGGGAAAATTGTTGGAGTGGTGTAGGAACAGGATAGGGGTGAACAATGGTGAAAAAGATCAGACAACTGTAACTGAGCAACAATAAATAAAAAGAAAAGGAAATATGTAGGCAAATACCTATGAACCCCCTGAAGAAGGATGCTAAGTTTTGCTAGGGAAATTTCATGAGACCCATTTGAAACACTTCATTTGAATCCACCTTTCCTTTTAGTTACCAAGAACAACCACAAATAAACATATTCCCTAAAGGGAGGGGGGATCTGTAACACCCTGAGAGGTATTGGGAAAGATAACCTTGGCATGAATAATAAGAGGAAATTCATGAAATTGACCCCTACTGTTTTGTGCCCTGTAACAAATACCAATGCTTCTTTACTACAGTCTTCTTACTGTGCTAATACAGAAATTTCAAGTTACCTGTCTTTGATGAGAAAATGGGGAATAAATGTTTACAATCTTACATAAGAATTTGATTGAGTAATTTTATATTTGTGGAATGTAATAGTTAAATGTTTGTAATTTTTATGTTTTTAATGATTTTTTCAGTGATACATTGTATGAGTGTCAGTCTATAATGAATGGCAGAAGATATCCTGTCTTTCACCTTATGCAGCTGGAAAAACACTCCTCTGCAGAATTTAGCCACCCTCTGTCTTAAGTTTACTTCAAGTTCAAAAACTAGTGTTTAGCAAAATGATGCCATGTAATTGTAACTCAAATAATGTTTTGAATGAAAGAATGCCTCAAACATGATAAAGTTAATATTCACTGACTGTTCAAAAACAACAACAATAAAAAGGATGCCTCTGAGATGTAGAGATGGGAGAGTGAGCAGATAAGAAAGGAACTGTCTTATATTACAGTCTTTTTCATTGTTTAAGGTTTACCACTAAAACATGAGAACGATATGTGTTTTAGATAGGAAAAGAGAATTTAAGTTGTAAAGGTGAAAAGGAGTTTTAGCTGAGACAGCAGGGGAAAGAAGACATGAATGAAAGAAGTAGTGTTTTTTGACTGTTATGCTCTAATTTTTAGGAAGTTATAGTAAATTCATAATGAAGGAATGGCAAATGCAATACACTTTAGACATTAGCATAAAAGTTAACTGAAAAAAATGAAAATCATAATTTGTATTTTAAACGTGTTTAGTTCACTTTTCATAAAATAGAAAGTACCACTAAGTTAAATGCCAGAGCTGTGTGTGTGTGCCTTTCATCTTAGATACAGTATTATATTATAATATAACCATGCGATAATTAAGATAATCTCATGATATCTTTGTGTATCCCAAAGGCAGGTGTCATGCCTTTTTTCTTTCATTACACTGTGAGGCTACTAACATTTCATAAATGGGAGCTTTCTTCAAAGATCAATTGCAGACAAATTCAGGAAAGAAGAGAAGAGCAGACTCCCTTCTCTAGGTTAACATAGTGCCCTCCAATGTCAACTGTAATGATTTGTTATGTTTAAAGAACAGAATGATTGTCCCTATCCTAAACAGTATGAATGTAGGCTATTTAAAGGATAGTTTGTGTGTGTGTGTGTGTGTGTGTGTGTGTGTGTGTGTGTGTGTTTTGCTTAATACCTTCATCTTTTCATTCAGTCCTGAACCGATTTCTGACAGCCGTCAGTCTTTTCTCTGTATATATGAATCTGTTTCTATTTTGTTTGTTTCCTTCTTTTGTTCTTTAGATTTCTCATGTAAGTGAAATCATTAGATACTTGTCTTCCTCTGCCTGGCTTACTTCACTTAGCATGATACTCTCCAGGTCCATTTGTACTGTCCCAAAAGGTAAAATTTCCTTCTTTTTCAGAACTGAGTGGTATTTGATTATGTGAATAGACCATAGTGGGGTTTGTTGTTGTTTTGTTTTGTTTTGTGTTTTGTTTAACCCATATATCTACTGATAGGCACTTTGGCCATTTCAAGCTCTTGCCTACTGTAAATAATGTGGCAATGACCACAGGGGTGCACTGGTCTACATTTCTGCCAACATTTTACTAGGGTTCTCTTTTTCAAACATTCTCACCAGCACTTCTTGTTGGTTGATTTCTTGATGATAGCCATTCTGACAGGTGTGAAGTGATATCTCATTCTAGTTGTAATTTGGATTTCTCTGATGATTAGTGACATTGAGAACCTTTTCAACATCTATTAGCCATCTGTATGTCCTTTTTGGAGAAGTATTTACTCAGGTCCTTTGACAATTCTTTTATTTGGTTATTTGTTTCTTTGGTGTTGAGTTTTATGAGTTCTTTATACATTTTCAATATTAACCACTTATCATATGTATCATTGATGAATATGTTCTCCCATTCAGTAGGCTGTCCTTTCATTTTTGTTGATGGTTTTGATTCCTGTGCAAAAAAAGTTTGATGCACTATCACTTATTTATTTTTTCTCTTGCTTCCTTTGCTTGAGGCAATATATCAAAAATATTGTTACCAGAAATGTCTGATATTTTATTGCCTATGTCTTCTTCTAGGATTTTTATAG
The DNA here is from genome assembly GCA_004026545.1 of Mormoops blainvillei. Lineage (NCBI taxonomy): Eukaryota > Metazoa > Chordata > Mammalia > Chiroptera > Mormoopidae > Mormoops > Mormoops blainvillei. The sequence goes on from PVJD01001175.1 coordinate 24,049, forward strand.
TATTGAATCTGACATAAAAAAAATAAATCTCATAGATAGACACCAGTATGGTGACTATCATAGGTAAAGGAGGCTGAAGAAAAGCAGAAGAAACTAAAGATGGAATAAATGATGATGAAAGGATACTTGACTTGGAGCGGTGAACATACAATAGTATATATAGATAATGTATTAAAGGTTTGTACACCTGAAACCTATGTAAGTTTATTAAGCAATGTCATCCAGTACATTTAATAAAAATAAATAAATAAATAAATAAATAAATAAATAAATAAATAAATAAAACAGTGTTCTCCGATTTTCCCAACACAAGTGCACATTTCTCTGCAATGCTGACTTTGCAGTTCCTTCCATTAACGGGGTAGTCTAAAATGAAAGTAGTGCTGACCATATGGGAAAGCATATTTACCAATGATACCTTGGACAAGAGTTTGATCTATAAAATATAAAAAGAACTCATACAACTCCCATCCAAGTTCCAGTATGGGGAAAAGGAAGCCTCAGAAACTCTGGCTGTAAAAACCTGTGAGGGTTGTGTGGCAGGAGAAACTTCCAGACTCTTGAAAACAGGGCGAGAGTGAATCATGCGGCATTGTTCCCTCTTGGACCCCTCACTACATATGGCGCCATGTATGCAGTGAAGTGGGTTGCCCAACCCTGGGAAATACCTAAGGCTCTGCCTCTTACAATGTAGCAGGTGTGCTGAGACAAAGAAATAAGGCCCAAATGAATGAACAAATGAAAATCCCAGAAAAAGATCTAAGTAATGAGGAGATAGCCAACCTATCAGATACAAAGTCCAAAATGCTAGTAACCTGGATGCTCACAGAAATGATTGAGTATAGATGCAACATAAAATAAGTTAAAGCTATTCAAAGTGAAATAAAGAAAAATGTGCAGGGAACCAGCAGTGAAGGGAAGGAAACTGGAACTCAAAACAGTGATTTGGAACAAAAGGAAGAGATAAGCATTCAAGTGGAACAGAATTTAAAAAAAAAGAATTCAAAAATATGACGAGAAGCTTAGGAACCTCTGGGACAACTTTAAATATTTCAACATCTGAATCATAGGCATACCAGAGGAGAACAGAAAGAGCAAGAAATTGAAAAGTTATTTGAAAAAATAATGAAAGAAAACTTCCCCAGTCTGGCAAAGGAAACAGGCATACAAGCCTGGGAAGCTCAGGAGTCCTAAACAAGTTGGACCCAAAGAGGAACACACAAAGACATATCATAATTAAATTGCCAAAGATTAAAGATAATGAAATAATATTAAAAGTGACAAGAGAAGAGTTATCTACAAAGGAGTTCCTCTACGATTATCAGCTGATTTCTTAAAATAAAACTTTCAGGCAAGAAGGGGCAGGAAATAAATATTCAATGTAATGAAAAGCGAAGACCTATATCCATGATTACCCTACCCGGCAAAGCTATCATTTAGAATGGAAGAGCAGATAAAGTACTTCCCAAATAATGTAAAGTTAAATGAGTTTATCATCACCAAACCCTTATTATATGAAATGATAAAGGGATTTACCTAAGACAAAGAAGAAAATTGAGGTTATGAACAGTAAAATGACAACTATCAAAAACTGAACATAGAACAAAAACAAAGTAAGCAAACAACTAGAAAAGGAACAGAATCACAGGAATGGAGATCACATGGAGAGAGGTCACCAGGGAGGGGGTACGTGTAACGGGAATAGGAAACTTAATTGGTAGGTACGAAGTAGAGATGGGGAGGTTAAGAATAGTATAAGAAATGGAGCAGCCAAAGAACTTATTGTATGGCTCACAGACACAAACTGAGGGAGCAGAGAATGCTAGGGAAAATAGGAGTACTGGGAAGATGGGGTAAAGGAGAGGAAAAAAAGGGAGAGCTATAATAACATAATCAATAAAATATAATTTTAAAAAGTATTCATAGGACTCAACACCAGGAAGAGAAACAATCCAATTAAATATTGGGCAAAAGTCCTGAATAGGCAGTTCTCCAAGGAAGACATTCTAATGGCTCATAGACATATGAAAGGATGCTCAACATCACTAGCCAACAGAGAGATGCAAACTAAAACCACAATAAGGTATCACCTCACACCTGCCAAAACGGTGCTCATTAATAACTCAACAAACAACAAGTGCTGACAAGGTTGTGGAGAAAAGGGAACCCTGGTACGCTGTTGGTGGGAATGCAGACTGGTGCAGCCACTGAGGAAAACAGTATGGAATTCCCTCAAAAAACTAAAAATGGAACTGCATTTTGACCCACTGATTCCACTCATGGGAATATACCCTAAGAATCCTGAAACACTGATTCAGAACTTATGCACCCCTATGTTCACAGCAGTATTATTTACAATTGCCAAGTAATGAAATAGCCTAAGTGCCCATCAGTAAAAGAATGGATCAAAAAACTGGTACATTTAGACAATGGAATACTACACAGCAGGAAGAAGGAAGGAACTCCTACCTTTTATGGCAGCATGCATAAAACTAGGGAATATTCTGGTAAGTGAAATAAACCAAGTGATGAAAGGAAATAGCATATGATTTCACTTATAGGAGGAACCTAATGAACAAAACAAACAAACAAACAAAACAGAACCAGAAGCACGGAAACAAGAAACAGACTGACAGTGACCAGAGGGGAGGGGGAATGGGTACAAGGTTGTAAAGAAGGGTAAAGGATTAGTCAAGGAACATGTATGAATGATCCATGGACATGGACCATAAGGTGGGGATTGACTGTAGGGAGTAGTGGGTAGGTTGGGTAGAAGAGAACAAAAGGGGGAAATTGGGACAACTGTAACAGAACTATAAAATATTTAGTTAAAAAAGAGGTGCAGTCTGTTTCTTCACCACTTGAAGCAGAGCACATGACTTGTTTTGACCAAGTAGATATTAGCAAACATGATTCAAGCAAAGGCTAATACTATGGCCTATTAGACAGATAGCAAACTGATGGTTGCCAGAAGGGAGGAGAGTTGAGGGATTGGATGAAAGAAATGAAATGATTAAGAAATAAAATTTGTTAGTTACAAAATAGGCATATGAATGTAAAGTATGGCATAGGGAATATAGTAGATAATATCATGAATACCATATATGATGTCAGGGGAGTACTGGAAACAGTGGGGGAGCATTTTGTAAAGTATATGATTGTCTAACTACTAAACCAAGCACATGAAACCGTTACAAAATAATATGGAAAGTACAAAATAAATTAATAAACAATAAAAATAAAGGGCACCTTATTTGGGCATAATCTTTCACAGAAGGATTGAACAAATGGCACAGAGCATTCTTGCTTTTTGTTGTTGTTGTTGTTGTTTTTTGTATGCTGGTAGTGTTAGCTTTGTTGATTTGGCCTATGTGCAATAAATGCCTATTCTGTATAGGACTCTATGGTACTCACACAAGTAAAGACAATGTGAAACAAGAAAGATAAAATAAAAACACCTGCTTTTAAACCTTTTTTTCAAGGATGAAAACCCAATTATCTTGCAGTGGGGAAATATAAATCACTGTAGCTAGATCTTCTAAAATGTAAATCATAAGACATTGAATATGAAACTCTTCAGGTTAATTCCAGTTAGCAAATTGATAATTTTACCCTATTCTCTTTCATATGAAAATCAGGAGAAGATTGCTTCTATTTTAAGAATTATCACACTCTACATATATGCAACATAAAAATGTTAATTCTTCAGGGAGATTTTTCCCACAGCCCTTCAATTTCATTTTAAAATAGATGAAACGAATGATAGTATTTTATCATTGCACCCCCCTAGGAAGGTATTTTGGACTGTTTAGTAAATAATGAATGGCGTTCTTTTATTACTACACTAAAGTATAATATTTACTCCTTGTGAAACTTAGGAATGAGAAGAATAAACTACCCAATGTTTGTCCTTAATCTTCCAGTGCCAAAGAGACAGGAAGGACTAAATATGTTCACACAATAGTTGTAACCATGGTTATTTATCTTAATTCCTGATATTAAAAATGCCTATGTACTGTAGAAATTACAAAATAAAATTTTAATAATTTCAACTGAACTTTACAAACTACCTTTATGCCCTTTTGTATTTGATCAATAAAGAGTGAAACTATTGACTTTGACACCTGCCTTCTGTCCCCAAACCCTTCAAAATGGAAATCAGCATACATCCTTAAAAGTTAAGACTTCCTGTAAACATCATCCATAGAAATGTTATGCTTCCATATTGCAGAGTTAGTTTGCTGTACATGTTTTCTCTTGCTGTAGTGCATTTTCAAGTTTATTTGTTGGCAATGTTTCTGTCATTTGTATTTTTAAAGGAGCATGTATTGATCTCACCCCTCATTCTGAAGGAGTATAATCTTTCTAGATCCTGAGCTTGCTTCACATACCTATTCTCTGCCAATATCTCCAGGTGGATTTCAAGTCAATGCTTCTCATAACAATACTACAGATTCAGTCCAATCCTAGTTCCTTCCATGATACTTGCTTGGAACAGGGAGTTATGAACAATTTCAGCTTTGCCCTGCAGGGAACTAAGACTAAATGCTTACTTAGCCTTTGAGTACTATGTCAAATCCACTGAACTTTGATATCTTAGGATCACACACATGATCAGGAATGCCAATTTTTTTCACCAAGGTCATTGTCAGTAGTTATCAGAGGGTAGTACCTAGCATAGCAGAATCAATTGGAAAGTCATTAGAAATAAAAATTACTGGATCTGTCTCCAAATTTTATAAACTCCAGAGGTGAAACTTGATAACCTATGTTTCGTCAAGTTCTCAGGTGATGCTGATGTGCAATAAAGTTTGAAAACAAATATTCCATTTTATTCTGTATTGGATCAATCTGTTGGACTGGGTTTCAATTCATACCCCCACTCATACTTTTTCTCTTGAACTGGGATTTTTACTTAAAATGAACATAATTTTCAAGTCCCTTGAATATTGCTCAATTGTCTCTCATTTTTCCCTATGAGTTCTGAAAAGCCAAATTCAAAATATAGAGACATATGTACAGCAATGTGCAAACAGAACCCCCTCCAAAGCATTAGATATGAAATCATTTTATTGATAGCCAGTTCATAGTTCTATTCTGAAATGTATTTATTTTAAAGCAGAAGATATAATCAGTTTTTTGGAAGACAATGTAGAAAAAAGAACAGTCATGCAAAAAATCAAAAAGAAAAAAAAACAATTTTAAAAAATATGGAGAGCTTAAGAAACATTTTGGACAATATGATATATAAAAACATCCACATCAAAGGAATACCAGGAGGAGAAGAGAGTAAGCAAGGAATTGAAAACCTATTTGAAAAAACAATGACCAAAAACTTCCCTAATCTGGTAAAGGAAAATGTTGCACAAGTCTAGGAATCTCAGAGATCCCAAACAATTTGGACCCAAAGAAGCCTACACCAATAAACACCATAATTAAAATAACAAGGCTTAAAGATAAGGAGAAAATCCTAACAGTCACAAGAGGAAAGCAGATAGTTACCTACAAGGGAGCACAGATTAGACTGTCATCTGATTACTCCTCAGAAACATTTCAGTCCAGAAGGGAATGGCATGAAATATCCAAAGTGATGAAAAGCAAGGACCTACAACCAAGGCTACTTTACTAAGCAAGGCTATTATTTAAAATCAAAGGAGAAATAAAGAATTTCCCAGCAAGAAAAAGTTAAAGGAGTTTGTTAACACCATATCAGTACTGCAACAGGCGTAAAAGAGCTTGAATTAAGAAATAGAACAAGAAAAGAAGGGGGGAAAAAAAGAGGAAAACAGTTAACAAAATGACAATAATTGCCTCAAATGTAAATGGCTTAAATACTCTGACCAAAAGACAAGGGATAGCTGAATGGATAAGAAAATGAAACCCATATATATGCCTCCAAGAGACCTATCAAAGGTTGAAAGATACACACAGACTAAAAGTAAAGTGTCATAGAAAGGTATTTCATGGCAGTGGAAAAGAATAAAAAGCTGGGATAGCAGTACTTATATCTGACAAAGTATATTTTAAAAGCAAGGCTATAGTAAGAGACAAAGAGAGACACTACATAATGATAAAGGAAATGATCCAACAAGGGGATATAACACTGGTAAACATTTACACACCCAACATAGGAGGACCTAAATATGTAAAGGAAATCTTGATGGACATAAAAGGAGAGACTGACAGAAATACAGTCACAGTCAGGGATTGTAACACTGCATTGACTTCAATGGGTAGATCTTCCAGGCAGAAGGTGAACAAGGAAACAGTGGTCTTAAAAAGCACACTAGATAGGAAGGATTTAATCCATAACTTCAAAATATTTCACCCCAAAGCAGCAGAATATACATATTTTTCAAGTACACATGGAATATTTTCTAGAATAGACCACATGCTACGACACAAAACAAGTCTCAATAAATTTCATAAGACTGAAATTATATCAAGCATCTTCTCTGACGATAATGCTATGAAACTAGAAATCAATCACAAGAACACTGAAAGACACCTAACAGAACTTGAAAAAAGAACAACAAACAAAGCACAAAGTGTGTAGAAGGAAGGAAATAATGAAGATCTGTGCAAAAATAAATGAAATAGAATCCAAAAAAGATACAAATATCAATGCCTCCAGGAGATTTTTTTTAAGATAAAATTGACAAGACTTTACCCAGAATCATAAAGAGAAAAAGAGAAAGGGTACAAATAAATTTAAAAAATGAGAGAGAAGAAATAGCAACTGACACCAAAGAAATCCTTTATAATGAATAATTATATGCCAACAAACTGGACAATCTGGATGAAAATAATAAATTCCTAGAAATGTACAATCTTCCAAAAATAAATCAGGAAGAATCAGAGAATCTGAATAGGCAGACTACACCTAATGAAAATTGAAACAGTAATCAGAAAACTCCCAACAAAAAAAAGCCCTGGAGCAGATGGCTTCACAGGTGAATATTGCCAAACATTCTGAGAAAAACTATCACCTCTCCTTCTCAAACTGTTACATAAAATTCAAAAGGAGGAAGGTTCCCAAACTCATTTTATGAGGTTAGCATTATCCTAATTCCAAAACCAGATAAAGATGACACAAAGAAAATTATAGGCCAACACACTGATGAACATAGATGCTAAAATCCTCAACAAAATATTAGCAAACTGAATATAGAAATGCATCAAAAAGATCATACACCATGATTAAATGGGATTTATTCCAAGAAGGCAAGCATGACATAACATTTGCAAATTAATAAATGTGATTCACCGCATTAACAAAATGAAGGGAAAAAAACTACATGATCATATCAATAAATGCAGAAAAAGCTTCTGATAAAATCCAGCACCCATTTATGATAAAATATGTGAGGAAGGAAAGTGGGAACAGAGGGAACACATATAAACATAAAAAGTCCATATATGACAAACCCACTGCCGTCATTATACTCACTGGGCAAAAACTACAAGTGTTTCCCTTAAGATAAGGAACAAGACAGGGATGTCCGCTTTCACCTCTCTTACTCAACATAGTACTGGAAGTCCTAACCACAGCAATCAGAGAAGAAGAAATAAAAGGCATCCAAATTGAAAGGAAAGAAGTAAAAGTGCCTTTCCTTGCAGATCATGTGATACTGTATATGGAGAATCCCAAAGATTCCCACCAAGAAACTACTGGCACTGATAAATGAATTCAGCAGATTAGCAGGATATATAATTAATATTCAGAAATCATTTGCATTTTTATATGCCAATAACAAGCTAACAGAATGGGAAATGAAGAAAAAAATCTCATTCACAATTGTTCCAAAAATAATAAAATACCTAGGAATAAACCTAAACCAAGGATGCAAAAGACCTGTACCTGGAGAATTATAAGACATGGAAGACAAAAAATTGACAAAGGTACAATTAAGTGAAAACACATGCTGTATTCATGGATAGGGTGAAATAACATCATTAAAACATCCATACTACCCAAAGCAATCTATAGATTCAACACAATTCCTATCAAGATTCTAGTGACATAATTCACAGAACTAGAAAAAATATTTCAAAACTTTATATGGAACCACAAAAGACCCCACATACTAACAATGATCCTGAGAAAGAACAAAACTGGAGGAATCATGTTACCTAATATTAAACTATATTACAAGCCACAGTAATCAAAACAACCTGGTATGGGCATAAAAACAATCAATCAAACAGAATAAAGAATCCAGAAATAAATCCACACCTTTAACATCTAAATATTTTAAATATCCTGATATTTAAAGTTTGAAACATCCTCTTAATTAAAACAAAAACAAAAACAAAAAAAATATTTAGTGAACTCCCATATTTGTCCTTAATGAGGATCCAATGATGAATACAAAGGAGAGATATTTTAGATCTCAGACCCAGAGTGCCAGTATGTCAGTATTTCCTGGTAGCTTACTAGACAGTGATCGTCTGTAAATAACCCAATTTTGGTCTTGATGATGGAACAAAAATTGTTTCCTTTTATTTTTAGCGAAAAATAGAAATTTTAGATTTCTTTTCAGCCACCATTAAAGACTGATTCACTTGAATATATTAAAGTTAATTATATTATTGCCTAAACTGTTCCTGTTCTATCTTTACTAATAAAAGACTGTAGAAAAAATACTATTTCTCTCCAGTCTTCTTGCCCAACCTTTATCTTAAATTTCAGAGAGTTGTGTCTCTCCTATAATGATTGCATTGCTATTGACTTCTGTGAGCCCCTGAATTCATGGAAAATGTCTTATTTCTAAATTATCATATGTTCAATGTATGATTTAGATTTAAATCTAAATCAACATGTGTTCAACAAAATTACATAAGAAAACGTGTGAATGAAAAGGCATTTTTAGAAGAACACTCAGAAGATCTGAGCAAGAAGAAACACCTTGAAAAGAAAGTAATATTGATTTCAGTGGACAAATATGAAATAGATGTGTTTTATTATCTGAGTCAGCTATTACAAAATGGAAAATAAAAGTGTTTTTGAAACCAAACAATCTTTCCCCTGTTTAGCATGGTGTATAAATGAACAAAGGATTAATACTGGAATATAACTTTTCCTGAACCTCAAGTGTGTGTGAAAATTGAAAAGACTATACTCCTCTTTAAAAAATCAATAAATCATCAAGAAATCTATTGAACTGTTTAATAGATTAAGGTGAATACTATGTAATCATTGAGCACATGTTCCTCATTTTCGAGATTGTTTATTAAGTAATTTACAGTGTAATGATTTGCAACTGCTATTTCATGAAATGTATACAGTTTTACCACAGAATGGTGCAATAAGACTAACATATGGTCCAGGACCCCATAACTGATAATATCGCTAGCTGAGGTGATTTGCATATAAACACTCAGTATAATTTTTCATAACATGTTTCTGTCAGATAAGAAACACTCACTCTGCTCTGTTGTTCTATGCATTGGTGGGCCTGGATGAAGTCTGTTGTGTCCCATGAATTACTTGGCTGTCTGAGTTCAAGACCACTGTTGCAGGTTAAATATAACAGACATTGAACTTTCTCATGGGTTTACTGAAGAACAATTATGGAAGATCAATTCTCTGTAATTAAAAACTCAGATAGTTTTATTGTACTTACCATATCAATGAATTTTCCTCCATTTATCTAAACATGTTGGAATTCTTAATAAATTCAAGTTAAAAGAAGTTGGTATAAAATTAGTTCTGTGTGTTAACTGATTGTGGTATCCTAATTAGGCTAGGATAATTTTTCTTATGCAAACTGTCAATCTCAAACTCAAAGGAGATCACCTCTCAAACTGTCAATTTCTCCACCTATAGAATTTAAATAATGTACTTAAAATTGTTAAGTAGATTAAATAAGATAACATTAGACAATGCCTAACATAATGACAGGAATAAAATAAGCTTTTGATTAATCTATTTTTTTGGCATTCCTTCCTTTACAGTCACATAGTAAGTCATAACCTTTCTTTCTCTTATTTTCAAAGCCATTATTTCTATCATTTGGTAATTTCCCTTCTGAAACTCTAGTATTTCTTCTCTGAGGTACATAAATAAAAAAATACAACATTTATATGTAGTTAAAACTAAAAGAACAAGTGTTGAATATCTAAATTGGAAACCCAGATATGACACTTCCTGAGTTTATAACCATATTTAAATCAAGGTATAGATCCTATATGTTTGCTTGGAATTAGATAGAAAATAATATTGTGACCTCCAAACTATGCAACCTTTAGTAAATGAAAAGGGGAAGCCTATGTCTTTTCTCTGATTCTTAACACAAAGATCTCAATTTCCTTCATGAAAGCATGTTCTGTCATGTAATATCATACTAGGAATATCCTTAAAAATCAGTTTGATGTCCTTCATTTTTCAAATAAGGAAAATTACAGATGTTAAACCATTTTCTTGAAGTAATATAACAAGTTTGCTTCAGAGGCTTTGATCACTCCAGAGCTCCCTGTTCTGATGATCAGTGTAGCGTTCTGTCCTCTGCATAATGTCAGCAATAACTGCAGAGTGAAGGACAGCGTTCTGACTACATACAACCCAGAAATCAAGTCTATGTTGTTGGAATATTTTTCCCGTGTCTATTTTACCTATTTTTAAATTTTTTAATTTATCTATTGCTAATATTTCACATGCCCAAATAATTAAATATAATATAAATATAAAATTAATCCATGTAAACACTAACTGGATTAAGGAATAGAATGTTAATGACATATTTAAGTCTCTAATCTCCACATATCTTTATTCTACATCCACTACATATGTAACCACTATCCTGAGTTTTAGAGATTTTTTTTTGTCTTTCTTTGACTGGCTTATTTCACTTAGTATAATACTCTACAGTACCACATGATTTTACTACTATGTGGAATCTAATGAACAAAATGAACTAAGAAGCAAAATAATGACAGGCTCATTGATAGAAAGCAGGGTGACAGCTGTGGCAGGGGATGGAGGCTGCGTAGGAGGGTGAAGAGAATGAGCCAAAAAAGAAAACAAAAGAGAAAATAACTCATGAACATGGGCAACATAGACAACGATGTGATTGCAAGGTGAATAGAGGTTTAGAGAAGGTGCAGGAGGGTACGGATATAATAAATGGTCATGGACAGAGACTGAAATTGGGCTGGCGAACATACAACACAGCATATAGATGATGTGTTGTAGAATTGTGCATCTGAAACCTGTATAATGTTGTTAACTGGCATCACCCAAATAGCTTCAATAAAACAAAAAACAAGAAAACTCAAAAACAAAAATACAGGTTTTGATTACATGGCCCTAAATGACATGTTATTTTTAATTATTTATTTTTATTTTATATGAATGGAATCACATGTATCTATATCTTATCTCAGATTGTATTTTCTTCTCACAATTATATTTTAGAAATTTATTAATGTTGATATTAATCAAATGTATGAAAGTATCATAATTTATCTGTGGGTATACAAGGTCTGTCTATAAGGTGTTCAGCCACGTAATATGAAAAATAAAGACATTTATTGAATAAGATACAAGATACAAAAGAACACTGTGCATAGGACAATGACACCTCATTCTCCTTCAAAGAGGGCACCTTGGGCCCTCACTCAGTTTCCTCAATCACCATCATCTGCCCCATCATATTTCCCTGACTGTCATCCACCATCTTTCCTTTCAAAGGTGATTTTAGTTTTGGGAAAAACCAGAAGTCATAGGGTGCCAAATTTAGGCTGTAGGGGGACTGAGTCACATGGGTGATTTGACATTTTGCAAAAAACCTGCACAAGTTGTGATGCATGAGCAAGTGCCTTGTTGTGATGAAGCTGCCAATCATCAGTTGCCCATAGCTGCAACCTTCTGAATCATCCAAACAATTTCCATGGAGGAAACTAACAAGCTTAACACAAAATTTGATGCAGATTTGTCGTTCTACTCAGTTCTTTTGAATTCCATGGCCACAGAGTACACATGCTTACTCAATGGGGGTCTGCCATCCCCACTGACTGTTACAGTGGAGTCATTATTGTTCATGTATGTGCATTCCAGATCACTCTCCTTGGCTGCCAGGTTATATCAATATCTCCCAAACCATTCAAGTTATATTAACAATAGCTGGACTTTTTCCTGATAGACCTCATACGTTTGAGTAGTTTCCAATTGTTGCTGTAAACATTTCTTAGTGTGTCTCCTTGTTTATATGTGCCAGAATTTTCCTGGCACATATACTTGTGAATAAAATTGTGGTAACATAGTTTATGCACTTATTCAAAATGGTAGTACCAAGTTACAGAATCACCATTCCCATGGCCTTGTATTCTCGGAACTCATATAATTTTGTCCTTCCGCTAAGTGTGGATGGTATCACAGCAAGCTTTGGTATTCATTACTGAAGAGTATGAGGCATAGTGTGTTTTTATTTGTTTCTATACCTTTTAAGTTTCCTCTTTTGTTGCATGACATCTTTATCTTTGTCCATTTGTTCTGTTGTGCTTTTTGTCTTTTGTTAATTTATTTTTATAATATACTTTAAATATTTATGTGTGAAAGATTTTTTTATTCCAGACTGAAAGACAGTGCTCCAATTATAGCCCATAAGCAAATCTATACTGTTGAAACATTTAATGTAAACATACGAGTTTGTAAATGGAGAACAATGATGCCTTTTACACATAGTTGTTTCATATGTGAAAGACATTGTAAACTTCATGCTATACAATATACATATACAAAATTTTATAGAATTTTCTGAAATTAAGTATGGTCATGTCACTTTCAGCAATGAATCACACTTAGAAACAACTTGTGTTACTTCCGAGAGGGAGTTTAAAGATCAGAAAGTGTTTACCACCCTCCCTTACTGAAGGAACAAAGGTTGGATATATCAAGGTGAGGCTCCCTCACTCTACGTCTCTGAGTAAGTGCAGTGAACAAATTCCCCAGCTGACCCAAACTAATTGTGCAGTGTAATAAATAGACTTTAGGTGTGTTAGGCAAATACAATTTTATAATTGATTGAATTATATTGATTTTTTTTACCTTTTTTACTTGATAAATAGCACTTCATCAATATTAGAAATTTTGTTTTTTGAAAGACACCATTAGATAAACAAAAATGCAAGCCACATATTGGAAGAAAACATTGACAACATACATCAGAAAAAGAACTTGTAGCCAAGAGACACAAATAACTCTTAGAAATAATAAGAAATAATCACATTTTTTAAATGACAAAATGTTTAATCAGATGATTCACAACAAACATGCAAATTGTTAATAAGTACATAAAAAGATTCACAATACCATTAATACTTAGAAAATGAAAAAGTATGAGATATCACTATACACACATTAGAACTGCAAAAATTAAAGAATAACATGACCAACCCTCATGTTGGCAGAGATGTGAAACAACTGGAATCCTCATAGCTACTGACAGGAATGTAAACCTTCATACTCACTTGGTGATTTTACCATCTAAAAGGGCCTACAAACCTAGTGCTGAAGTGCTGTCTAATGCTGCTAAGCACAAGAAGGCTAAACTGTACCTTATGGAAAAATCATGTGTGTTAGATTAGCTTCATTCAGGCATGTGTTGTAACAAAGTTGGTAGTGAACTAAATGTTAATAAATCAAAATATATACTAAATGGGTTACCTTTAAAATTAAATAGATATTAAACTAGATCATACTGAAGGAAATAGAGCCCAAATTCAAACAAAGCTATCTCTGATTTTAAAACCTGTTCCATTATTAATTTACTATTATTTGTGCAATTAGTATGATGTAATAAGACAAACCAAGTAGAAAAAGAAGAAATGCTGAATAGTCTTGACTCTAAAGTGTTACCAGTTATAAAGTTCATCAATAACTTAGAAACATTTCAGTGGAAGATGAATGAATCAGTAAGTGTACCTTGTGGCAATAAGAGGCACCGCAAATTTATAAATATATAAATGTGAAAAATATGTTAGAATGTGAAATTTCACATTATGGAAATGTGACTGACATAAAACCATTGCTTAAAAAGAAAAGATGCAATAGTAAAATATGTTTTGCATGACTCTAAAATAGGGAAATGAAGGAGTCATGACTGCTTAGAGATGGGCTTAGTTAGGGAAGGAAGATACCTTCCTTCTGGAAGGAAGATACATGAGGACTTGACCATATTGAAGGTATGATACTGATTGTAGAAATAGTTCTATCATTAACCAGGAAAACAAACTTTAACATATTTGGTGTGTGTCACAATCCTTTGTTAAAGAGAAGGGCAAGGTGGGAGAGGTTCTAGAAAACATTTCTAGCCCTGGCTGGTGTGGCTCAGTAGACTGAGTGTTGGCCTGCAAACCAAAGGGTCACCAGTTCAATTCCCCGGTCAGGGCACCTGCCTGGGTTGCAAGCCAGGTCCCCAGGAGGGGGCAAGTGAGAGTAAACCACACATTAATGTTTCTCTCCCTCTCTTTCTCCCTCCTTTCCCCTCTCTAAAAATAAATAAATAAAATTTTAAAAAAGAAAACATTTCTAGATTGTCACTCTGTTTTCATACTGTAGTGAATCAAAAAGTAATCTGCCAAATAACTCCCTGATTCTCAAATCAATAAACTGAGGAGCGTGTGCTATGGGCAATGGTCCCAAGAGGAAAGAAAACAAGGGTGCATGTATCCCACCACTCACCCCAACACATATCATCACACAAACCATCAAAGGATACAGCTAGCAGAATTTCAAATTTGCATACAGGTAATAGAAGCTCTAGAATCAGCTAAAGAAAAAAATTCTAATGTTACACAGGTGGGATCTTTTTGACAAGGCTAACTAAAGCCTGCCAAGATCTTCAGGTACTCTCAAAATATACCCTGATTTGTGGGCATAAGAAGAAACTTTACCAAAATAAGAAAACATTTCAAGAAAAGTGAAATATATAATAAAATAAGCTGACTGGAGGGCAGGGTAACAAGACGGTGGCAGAGTAAAAGGATATGTTTTGCACCTCCTCCCAGAACCAAACTGAAAATAAAACTTAAGAGGGGAATGGTCACCCAAGATTGACTGAATATCAAAAAAAAAAAAGACTTTCAACCAAGGACAGGCAAGGGCCACCCTAAGATCAAGGAAAGGTAAGATTGTTAAAGGAGATGGCCTCATTTACATGGGCAATGGGCTGGGAGCTGAAGAAGCTGCATGGCTGTGAGAGCTTTCCCTTGAAAGGAAAGAAGCTAGGGCCACAGGCCAGGCTCCCAAGTACAGAGCACCAGTGCTGGGATCAGGGGACTACCTAGTATCCAACAGTGACAGGCTGCCGCGTTTTTCTCTGCTGGGGAAAGATGAGACCCATGGAGACAAAGCCGCTATATTTTTAAATTATTTTTTTTAAGCAATCTCTCATCAACAATCTTCTAAAAAAAAAAGACTTTGTTTACTTATTTTTAGACAAAGGGTAAGGGAGGGAGAAAGAGAGGTAGAGAAACTTCAATGAGTAGCTGCCTTTAGTGCGCCCCCCCTCTACTCGGGACCTGACCTGCAACCCAGGCATGAGCTCTGACTGGGAATCAAACCAGCAAACCTTTGGTTTACATGCCACCACTCTGTACACTGAGCCACACCAGCCAGGGCTATATACTTTTTTTAATTCTTAAAGAGGTCAAAGCACAGGTTTTGTGTTCACAACAACATACCATGGGCCCCAGTGAACAGAGCAGTACACGTTTAAGTTTTCCAAGGAGAGTCTAGAATGGGAGGTACTGGGGAGAGATGTGGAGGACCAGCCATGGGGCTTTCTGTGCCAAGGTACATCTGGATTCTACAGCAGCCATCTTGAGAAGAGCAAGCCCCTTCCACGGATAAAACAATTACCTTACCTTGTGGGATACCACTCATCCCACCCTTTGGATCATGCTCACCCTACTCTACAACTTATTTTTCTTTTTTTCTGTTTCCTGTTTTGTTTTGTCTGTTTTGTTCTCTCTTTTTCCCATCCTGAATTTTAACACTTGTGTAGGAGACAGCAACATACACAGACTCAGGGGGTGTCAGGGGTGGGCTGTAGGGAACAACCATTTCATGTACTTTCCCAGGAAACAGATTGGCACATACCCCTCATGGGAGGGACACAGAAACACTTTCCCAGTCTCTGGCAGAAGCAAAATACATGATTTGGGGACCCCACCCATTAACCTACAAGGGACACTGACCTGCTGAGTATGGGGAAATAACCCAAGACAGATTCACACTCGTGGCTCAGGAACAGGGGCACACACCCACCATATTCACCATAGTCTGAAATTCAGCTGCTACAGAGATTGAAAAGTCCCATCCCCCATCCCGATTCCACCAGAAGCTACCTCAGAAACAATTGGGTTTTGATAGTCTAAGACCGACAACAGGCTGGCAGGCAGAGACAGGCACAAGTGGATCCTGTGGTGACTGGGGTCAATTGCTGGCACACTCATGGGCCCATTGGTGATAAAACCCAGTTTTACAGAACAGATTGTCCCACCCAGAGCAGAGCCAAGACTGGAGAAATTAGCTACGTTGTAGATTGCTTATAGGTTTGAACAGGCTACTGAGGGCTAGATGTGGACAGCACCTGACGTTGGCTTACACCAGCCTTGGACAACATTATAGCCCTAGACAAAGGGAGAACACAGCAGGAGAGTGCTAAACTCTGCTGAGATGAATTCCACATTGTTCTCTTTCATTATATTTGTTATTTTTTTCTTTTTCACACTCTTTTCATTATTTTATTTATATTTTTTTCTTTTTCTTCTGTTTTTACTGATCTGTTTTTTTTTTCTTTCATATATCTCATTTCACTCTGACCTTTGATTATCCCATTGTTCCCTTCTTTTCTTTTCTTATTTTTTGTTATTGTTTCTCTTTCTTTGTCCCTGTCTCTAGTTTTCCTTTTTCAATTCATTGTTTACAACAGTTATCTTCCCTTCACTCCTCCCATAATCACTTTTCTATCCTTTGGTCTTCTCTTACCCTTTTTTTTCCCTTTCCCTAATATTTAATTTATTTGTCTACTTTTACTATTCTTTGACATTTTGTCATTGCGAGTACTGCTGTTGTAAGGGGTTTTGCTTGTTCTGGTTTCATTCATTATATTGTTTTCCTTTGTTCTATCAGCCACCTGTACAACAGCATATAAGACATAGTGCGGGTTGAGCCTCTCAGACAACCAGCTGAAGGGGATATCCCATAAATGAATAGACCAACAACATTCAGGACCTCAATACAACAGCAAAGCATACACAACCTATGCAAAGGGAGCTCCTGGAATATCCAAATCAGGAGATCAAGGAGTCCGTACCACTGGGTTACACAGGACTCCTACCACATAAGCCCACTCTATAATACAGAAAATCAAAACAGATCTATCTAATACATATAAACAAACAAAAGGAGTCAGCTAAAATGGGGATACAAAGAAACAACCTCCAAATGAAAGAAATGAAGGAATCCCCAGAAAAAGGGCTAAATGAAACTGAGGCAAGCAAATTATCAGACCTATAGTTCAAAGTAATTCTTATAAGAATGTTCAAGGAACTAATGAGGACTAAATCAGTATGAAAAAGGCCTTGGAAACTATGAATAAGAACCAGTTGGAAATTAATAATTCAATAGCTGAAATAAAGAATACACTGCAAAGAATTAAAAACAGTCTAGACAACGCAGAGGATCAAATCAGCTATTTGGAATACAAAGTGGAAAAAAAAAAACAAAAACACCCAGTCAGAGTAACTAAATAAAAAAAGAGAGGCATAAAAAGAATGAAAATATTCTAAGAAAGATTTGGGACAACTGAAACATAACAATATTTGCATCAGAAGGATACCAGAAATGGAGGGAAGGGAGCAAGCCTGTTTAAAAAAACTTTTAATGGAGAGAGTCTTACAGATTCAGGAAGAACATTGAGTCCCAATCACAATGAAACAAAAGAGGCTCACACAAAGACATATCACAATTAAAATGGGAAAGTTAAAGACAAAGAGTGAATCTAAAGGCAGCAAAAGAAAGAGTTAGTTTACCTACAATGGTGGCCTGATAAGGCTATCAGATGATTTCTGAAAGAAATGCTGTAGGCAAGAAGGGACTGGCATAAAATATTCAAAGTAATGAAAAGCAAGTATCTGCCACTAAATGTACTCTATCCAGCAAAGCACTCTTTTAAAATGGAAGGTGAATTAAAGAGCTTTTGAGGCAAAAAGGGGTTAGGGAGTACATTTCCACCAAATCAGCAATGCAAGGGAAGCTGAAAGGACTGCTTTAAGAAGAAGAATAAACAGAGAGAGGATCAAAAAACCTACTGCCAACATCATACTCAATTGGAAAAAAATCTAAACGTGATTCCCTCAAAATGAGGGACAAAAGAGGAGTGTTCCACTTTCACTACTTTTATTCAACATAATACTGGAATTCCTAACCACAGCAACCAGACAAGAAGAAATAAAAGAAATCCAAATTGGAAAGGAGAGGGTAAAACTGTCATTATTTGCAGACAACATTATATTACACATAGAAAACCCTATAGGCTACACCATAAAACTACTCAACCTTATAAATGGATTTGATAACATAGTGGGTTGCAAAATGAATATTCAGAAATTGATTGCAAATGCATACATCAATAATGAACTATGGGAAAGAGAAAGAAAAAAATCCCATATATTATTGAAAAAAATAAGATACCTAAGAATAAATTTAACCAAAGACATAATCGACACATACACAGAAAACTATAGGAGACTGAGGAAGATACAAATAAGTAGAAGCATACACTGTGTTCATGGATTGGAATAATTAACATCATTAAAATGTCCAAACCACCCAAAGCAATCTATATAGTCAACACAATTCTTATTAAGATAACAATGGTGTATTTTACAGATCTTGAACACATATTTAAAAAAAAAATGTATTTGGAATCAAAATAGACCCTAATAGTCTCAGCAATCTTGAAAAAGAAAAACAAAGTTGGAGGTATCATAATACCTGATATCAAACTATATTACAAGACCTCTATAATCAAAACAGACTGGTACTGGCATAAGAACAGATACATAGACCAATGGAATAGAAAAGAGAGCCCAGAAATTAATCCATGTATTTATGGTCAATTAATATTTGACAGACGTGGCAAGAGCATACAATGAAGTAAAGACATCTCCTTCAATAAATGGTGCTGGGAGAACTGTACTGATACATACAAAAAAAAAAAAAAGAAGAAGAAGAAGAAATGAAACTAGAGCACCATCTTATGCCTCATGCCAGAACTCTAAACAGATAAGTTGTGATTCTGTAAAAATCCTAGAGGAAATCATAGACAGTCAAATTTCAGATATCTTGTGTAACAATGTATTTTGTTGATACCTCTCCTAGGGAAAGAGAAATAAAGGAAAAATAAACAAATGGGACCACATCAGATTAAAAGTTTCTGCAGAGATGCAGAAATGATTATCAAAATAAAAAGGGAACTGACTATATGGGAGAACATGTTTGACAATGATATATCAAACAACAATTTTACCTGCAAATATATAAGGAACATATATGACTCAACACCTGGGAGGCAAACACTCCAATTTAAAAAATGGGCAAAGGATCTGAATAAACACTTCTCCAGGGAGGTCATACAGATGACCCATAGGTATATGAAAAAAATGCTCAACATCACTAGCCATCAAAGAGATGCAAATTATAAACACAATGAGGTATCACCTCCCACCTGACAAAATGGTGCTTATTAATAAATCACCAAACAGTAAGTGCTGGAGAGGATGTGGAGAAAAAGGAACCTTTGTGGACAGTTGGTAGGAATGCAGACTTGAGCATCTGCTATAGAAAACAGTATAGAATTTCCTCAAAAAACTAATAATGGAGCAACCTTTTGACCAGCAATCCCATTATTGGGAACATACCCTAAGAATCCTGAAACATTAATTCAAAATAATTTAAGCACACCCACATTCATAGTGCCACTATTTATAGAAGCCAAGATTTGGAAATGGCCTAAGTGCCCATTTGTAGATGAGTAGGTAAATAAGTCTGTGGTACATTTACACAATGGAATATTATGCAGCAGAAGGTAAGAAGGAACTCCTACCCTTCATGATAGCATGAATGGAACTGGAGAGAGCATTATGCTAAGTGAGATAAGCCTGTTGGCAAAAGACAAATATCATATGATCTCTGGTAATCACCCCACTCATAAGAGGAATCTAATGAACAAAATGAACAAATGAGCAAAATAAACCAGAAACATGGGATCATGGAATAGACTGAGAGCTGTAAGAGTGAAGGGGGGAGGTAGTGACTGATTGAAAGGAGGTGAATGGATCAGTCAAGAACATACAGAAGAACATATATGAAGGACCAATGGACATGAACAATGGTGTAGGAATTGACTATGGAAGTAGGGGATGAGTTGCTTTGAGGGGAACAAAGGGAAAAAAGTGGGAAAACTAATAGCATAAACAGTAAAATATTAATATATAGATTAAGGGGAAAACAATACAAAAGGGGAACCCTTTTGTACTGTTGGTGGGAATGCAAATTGGTTCAGCCACTGTGAAAAGCACTAAGGAGATAACTCAAAACATTAAAAATGGATCTGGCTTTTGACCCAACGATCCTAATTCTGGGAATATTTCTGAAAGAATCCAAAACACTAATTTGAAAGAACCTAAGCAACCCTATGTTCATTGCAGCATTATTTACAATCACCAAGATATGGAAGCAACCCAAGTGTCCATCAGTAGATAAGTGGATAAAACAGCTCTGGTACATTTACACAATGGAATACTACTAAGTTGTAAAAAAGAAGAAAGTTTTACCCTTTGCGACAATATGAATGGACCTGGAGAACATTATACTAAGTTAAATAAGCCAGTCAAAGAAAGGCAAATATCATGATTTCACTCATATGTGGAATCTAATGAACCAACAACTAACAAGCAAAATAGATACAGGCTCATAGATAGAGAGCTACATGGGGTGGAGGATAGTGGGTGGAAGGATTAAGGAAAAAGAAAAAAGAACTCATGGGCATGGACCACAGTGGGGTGATTGCCAGAGGAAGAGGGATATAAAGGGACTTAATGGTAATGGAAAAACTACAATAAAGAAAAAAGAAATTAAAAAATCTGCTGGTCAAATGGTGTCTTCTAATCACTTGCTAGTTTTCACTGGCTCAAAACTACCAATTCATCAATCTTATTAAATGCTTTCTGGAAACCAATTATTTTGAGAAATTTTTCTATCTATTTAGTAGAGATTTAGCATCCATTATTTGGGACATGTATATCTGAACATGTGTGAGGGACACATTTTAAGAGACAAAAAAAGGCTTCTCTATCCAGGTGGATGCTGTCATTTGTTGCAACTGGCATATCAGAAACAGCTGATTGGGAAAAAAAGTAATACAGAAAGAGAGTTCCTTGTGGTTGAATACTGCTAAGAAAACAGTTGCAAAAAAAACAAAACAAAAAAAACCACAAAAAAACAAGTAAGCAGCAGTCATTACAGCAAGTAACAAACACTTCTTTCTCTCTGTGGTAGGAAAAGTCTGCCAAAGTCAGGGCTTCCACCTAGAAATGCTAAGAAAATCTGATTCATTTTAAGTGTATTTGTGGGGGAAATTAATATTTTAACTTAGAATCACTTTTACCGCTACAGCTAGCATAGATACAAATTTATAGTTTCACAGTTGCAGAGTTTTTAGATTTAATTAGAGAAACAGTTCCCTTTATGCAACAGCTTTCTCATGGAGGTAGGCTGCACTGATCTCAGTTAATGTGCCTTAAATAATTCTTACTGAGTTTCTGCTGTGAATAGCTAAATAGAACTTTTGTGGCACATGATTTTAAAAGAACAGTTTCTACCATAACTGAGTTTAGGATATATTGCTGCTCTTAGCAAAACAGTTTATAAACAAACACTTTTATTTATTGTTGTTCAAGTATAGTTGTCTCCATCTCCCCACCACCACTCTTCCCCCATCCCATCAACATCCATCCCCACCCTCAATCCTAGCCCCCTTTGGTTTGTCCATGGGTCCTTTACACATGTTTCTTGATGACCTTTCCCCTTCTTTCCCCTGTCATCCTCCCCCCCCTCCCCTTAGGTTACTGTCAGTTTTAAACACTTTTTAAGAAGAGGAGAGGACATTATGACCCTGTTTATTAGTCGGTTCTAGCTTTTTTGAGAATTGTGTGCACAGTAATTTAGAAACTAAAAGAAAAATGTTTTATAAAATCTTACAGTTTCCTTCATAAACTTCCAACTAAATTATTACAAAATAATGGGGCAAACAGATGATGCATACCTGCATGTTCAATTTTGTGAAAGATCTGGAATTGCATAGATTAAATGCAGCAGAGATTCAAATAAGGTAGACATGTCAAGAGGTCAGAATCTCATTTGGAAACACCTTCCAGTCTAAGAGATTTTTATACATAACCTTTATTATGTTGAGGTAATTTCCATCTATCCTTATTTCATTGAAAGTTTTTATCATGAAAATGTGTTAGATTTTGTGAAATGCTTTTACTTTATAAACTGAGGTGGCCCCATAATTTTTCCCTCTATACTGCCTATGTGGCATGTCACATTTATTGATTTCTGTGTGACAAAGTACATTTGCAATTCTGGAATAAACCCCATTTATTTGTATTTTGTAATCCTTTCAGCATACTGTCGAACTTGGTTTGATACTATTTCTAATCAAATGCAAAAAAACTTATTAATTTTTAGTTTTCTTTCTTTGTAATGATTTATAATTTTATTTTATTAAAGATTTTATTTATTATTTTTAGAGAGAGGGGAAGAGAAGGAGAAAGAGAGGGAGAGAAACATCAGTGTGTGGTTGTCTCTCGCAGGTCACCCACTGGAGACCTGGTCTGCAACCCAGGCATGTGCATGACTGGAAATCAAACTGGTGGCCATTTGGTTCATAGGTCACACTCAATCCACTGAGCCACATAAGACAGGGCTTTCCTTGTAATGTTTTTGCCTTTTTTGGTATTTGGGCTATTTTGGCCTCATAGAATAGACTCAAAAGTGTCCTTATCCTTTTTATTTTGAGGGAAAATTATGAGAATTAGTGTTAGTTCTCTTTAAATGTTTGTTAGAATACACCAATCTATAAACAATCCTCCTGTAGGCATTTCTTGGGAGATTTTTGATTACGTAGTTTGATCTTAGAAGCAGTAAGCCTAATCAAATTTTCTATTTTTCATGATTCAGTTTTGGCAAGTAGTGTGCTTTAGAAATTTGTCCATTCATCTAGGTTAGCCAATTCATTGGCATAAAATTGTTTATACCACTCATTTATATAATCCTTTTCTTTTTTTCTTTTTTTTGACCATGACATTTTGCCTTTTTATTTACTTGTTTCATGAGTTATTCATGCCTGTTGTACAAAACTAAATAATTAAATCCAAACCATATAATGGTATATCTACTTTAAGTAAAAATTTACCTTTTTCCTTCTTTTTATGAGTTCTAAAATATTTTTATTAATTTAATTATGAAATACCATATTATTCTTAAAAAACTGGAAATCCATTTTGGTACGGATGTGGATATGTGAAATTCCTCCCCATTTACCAAAGAATTAATTGCTTATGCAAATTTCATGAAATAGATATAAGAATATAGGTGAAAATATATTTACTAAAAATGCAAACATAATCAATAATTGAATATATGTTTGTTGAATAACTTTCTATGAAAAAAATTAAAAATCTAACAATACTGTAATATAAGTTTTTGTAAGATTAATAATCATTGAAACAAAAATAATTTTATATGAAGTACTCTCCTTAATTTTTTTTTTCATTTTTTTACTGTTCAAGTACACATGTCTCCATTTCCCTGCTACCACTTCCCCCGGCCTCCCACCTCCCACCTTCAATCTTTCCCCCTTTGGCTTTGTCCAAGGATCCTTTACAAATGTTCCTTAATGACCCTTCTCTTTCTTTTCCCCATTATCACCCTCCCCCATCCTGTCTGGTTACTGTCAGTTTGCTCTTTACTTCAGCGTCTCTGGTTACATTTTGCTTGCTTGTTTGTTTTGTTGATTAGGCTCCACTTATAGGTGAGATCACATGGTATTTGTCTTTCACCACCTGGTTTATTTCACTTAGCTAAATGCTCTCCAGGTCCATCCTTCACCTGCAGGGAAGGGTAGTAGCTCTTTTATTTCTTTCTGCTGTGTGATATTCCATTTTGTAAATGTACCAGTTTTTTGATCCACTCATTTACTGTTGGGCAGTTAGGTTACTTCCAACACTTGGCTATTGTAAATTGTGCTGCTATGTGCACAGGTTCTTTTGAATGGGTGCTTAGGGATTCTTAGGGTATAATCCCAGCAATGGAATCCTTTTTTGCTTCTGCTTCTTAAATTGATCTGTTTTGACTCCTTGACTTAGTGGTGGGAACTTCTATGGTAGGAGACCTGTGAGATTCAGTGGTGCAGTCTCCTTAACCTCAACTTGATGCTCTTTGGATGCCTTTTATGCCATTTATATAGGTTCTCTAGAAGTAATTGGGTTTTGATTGTTATTTTGTTGTGCCTTGGTGGGTCCTTCCCTCTAGCTGGTTGACTGAGGTCACTTTGCCTACCACATCTTGTGTGTTGTTTTACAGGTGCTGCCAGAAAAAATCACAAAGCCCAGGAAACAAACCCAAATCTGCAAAAATAACTCCTTCCTGCAATCCAACTATCAATAGCAAATGAACCAGTATCAATATGGCTGTAAAGAGATTAAGGCTATTATAAGAAAAGAGAGAAATAAACTATAGTATATAACCTAAAGATTTAATATTCACAGACTTCATGGACAACAAATGAATGTTAAAAAGCTATGCAGGAAAAATTATTGCCAATCATGGAGAAGACCACAGTGGATTTCACTTCAGTAACCTCTAGTATTTACTACTGTTTTGTCTTTCTTGAGATCCCTCTGCTGATGTCAAATGTTGACACCGTCTGACCTTAGGCAGTCTATTTGAGACTTCTTCGGTTGTTAATCTAGTCACTCTACACTCAGCAGTCAGGTTTAAGCAACATATGGTGGGACAGAATTCCCCCTGGGGTCGGGTTACTGTTTCCCCTCAGGCTGCTGCTGCTCCTAGGGGGGTTGTCAGCCTGAGCAAGATGGCTACTGTCACATGGGAAATGACTCAGCACCGGGATCTCAGAGGCTACTTTCTCAGTTTTTTTCCCCGAAGTCTGTCCCCAGTCTTTCCTCAGGCATGTCTAGCCCACTCTGCCCCTGCCTTTGCTGGAGCCCAGGGTAAGTGGCTGCAAATGAAAATTTCTGTTGGCCCCTTAAACAGCTCTTTGCATCTCCAACCACCTGTCCCTGGCAGAAAGCAACCCTGCCACTTTTTGAAACTGGCTATAATCTCTGTACTTTCTGGGCTTTGGTGCTCTAGGCTTGGGATCCCCACTTATGGTTTAGACCCCACTCTACTCAAGGGGATCCAACTGGCTTCTTAAATATCCCTCAGTCACTACTGTCCAGTCAGCCTTCCTGAGCCTCCACTGCACTCCTTACCAATCAGGTTGTGCTTAAGAAGATTCTTCTGTCTGTCCTAAGCTATAAGGCTTCTCTCTCACTATTGTTCAGTTGTTTGTTCCAGGTGATTTCTCCAAAATTTTGTTGTAATTCCAGATTGGTCCTGGGAGGAGGTCAGTGTTACTTCCATTTTCTCCTCTGTCATTTTGCCTCATTTTTTATTTTGTAAAATCAGTAGTAGTGTCCTCTCTTTCATTTCTAATTTCAGTTATTTGAGTCCTTAGAGTTTATTTTTTTAGTCAACCCAGCTAGTGGTTTTTAAATTTTGTTAATCTTTTTGAAGAAAGTGCTCTTAATTTTGTTGATTTCTACTAATGATGTCTAGACTCTATTTTATTTATCTCTGCTATGTTTTTTATTATGTCTTGCCCTCTGCTAACTTTGAGTTATTTTTTTCCCCTTATTTCCCTAATGTGTGATGTTTGGTTGTTGACTTAAGAGTTTTCTCCTTTTATATTGTAACTTTTATAGCTCTACATTTCCTTCTTAGCACTCATTTTGCTGATCTTGTAAGTTTGAGTATGTTTATTTTCATTTGCTTATGTCCAAGATGTTTAATAATTCCTGTTGTTTCTTCTCTGACTCATTGATTATTTAAAAGTGTGTGTTTTTTATCTATTTATTTGGGAATTTTCCCACTTTATTTCTAATATTGATTTCTAGTACTATTTTATTATGATTGGAGAATATGCTCTATTAATTCAATATTTTAAAATGCATTATGACTTGTTCTGTGGCCTGACCTGTGAACTTTCCTGGAGAATTTCCATGTGCTCTTACAAAAATGTTCATTATTTTGTTATTTGATAGAGTGTTGTGTTGATGTGTATTAAATTCAATGGGTTTATAAAATTGTTTAAGTCCTCCACTTTTTTTTAACTCTGCTTGTTCTTCCTGTTATTGAAAGTGGGACAAAATGTCTCTTATAGCTACTATAAAGACGTTTCTCCCCCCTTCAATTCTGTCAGTGCTTCATATATTTTGAAGTTCTGGTGTTTGTTGTATGTATTTCTAATAGTTTTACCTCTTGGATGAATTGACATTTTAAGATTATATAATGCTCTTTTAATTTTTTTATTTATTTAAAATTGATTTTATTAGGTACTACTATAATTTATTAATTATTTGTTTTAATGTTCTCTATGTTTACTATCAGCATGACATGTCTTTTTTCATTCTTTTACTTCCAACTTGTGCATATGTTTAGATATAAGGCAGTGTTTAACTGGGTCCTGTTTTCACTCTTTTGTTTGTTTTTTCGGTTTTTAAATCCATTTTGCCAGTGAATTTCTTTTGTTTGAGAAGTTTAATCCGTTTACATTAGAAGTAATTACTGGTATAGGAGCACATGTTTTTGCTATTCTATTTGTTTTCTATATGTCTTATAATATTTTTTGTCCCTCATTTCCTCAATCATTGCCTTCTTTGTGTTTAGTTGAATTTTTGTGGCAACACATTTTAATTCTTCTACTCTTTCATTTGTATATATTTATATTTTCTTGGTGATTATATGGATATTCCATTTAACATCTTAAAGTTACCACAATCTATCTTAAATTGATACCAACTTGACTTCACTCACTTAAAAACACTCTACACCTTTAAAATTCCTCCCTATGATATAAATGTAACATTAAATCTTTATATATTGTATATTCATTAACATAAATTTATAATTACTTTTCTGCAATTGTCTTTTAACTCTTGTGTAAGTAAAAAATAGTTTTCCCAATCAAAATTGCATTGATACCTTAAAAAAATATGTAGTCATCCATGTATTTCCCTTTACCAAATAAGTACCTTTGCTTATGCTTTATTTTACTGTCTATATTCTTTCATATTTACTTTTTGGACTTCCTTTAACAGCTCTTGTAAGGCATATCTAGTATTAATATTCACCCTTGGTTTTTGTTTTTCAGGAAATAACTCTATGTCTCCTTTTATTCGAGGAACAGTATTTCCTGATTTGTAATTCTCAGCATTTTTTAATTTTTTCTGAGCACTTTAAATATATCATTCTACATTTCTGCTAGAAATCCACTGACGGTTTTATTCAAGATCTCTCTCATGTTAAGAAATCATTTTTCTCTTGCTACTTCCAGATTCTTTCTTTGTCTTCATCTTTCAACAGTTTGATTTAAATGTATCTTAGCATGGGTCTCTTTAGATTTGTCCTTCTTAGAGTTTGTTGAGTTCCCTGGATTTTTATATCCATGCATTTCCTCAAATTTGAAAAGTTTACAATCATTAACCATTACCTTTTAAAAATAATCTCTCTACCCGTTTCTCTTTCCTTCTGCTAGACCTTCATAACAAATATATTGATGTGCTTAATGGTTTCACATATGACCCTTGATCTTGTTCACTTTTTATTTCTTGGTTACTTTTTTTTCCTCCTCAGATTAAATAATTTCAAATGGCCTGTTTTCAAGTTTTCTTATGTTTATTCTACTTGTTAAAATTTGTTGTTGAGCCCCTCTTGTGTATTTTCAATTCAGTGTTATATATATCAGCTTGAGGATTTCCATTTTTTAAATAATTCATATCCCTTTGTTTACATTTTCCTTTTGTTCATATATTACTTTCCTGATTTCCTGTAAGTATTTTCGTGTTTTCCTTTAGCTCTTTCAAAGAGTTGTTTTAAAGTCTTTGTTTAATAAGTCTGTTTGTATTTCTTGAGAGAAAGCAGCTGAAGATTTATTTTGTCCTTTGAAATTGACATAAACATTGTTTCTTTATATGACTTGTGATTTTTGTTGAAATTTCATTATTTGAAAAAATTGCTATCTTCTCCAGTGTTTGCAAACTGGTGGGGAATGCCTTTAGTAATTAGTGAGCTTCCTGCTGGAAAGTGAAAATATGATCATTAGAATTTTGAAGCTTCCCAAAGGAGACCACTACATTTCAACTTGTTTTACATGTATGTTTACTTAATCCTTCTGCATTTGATATGGCACCACTACCCTCAACTATAGATGGAGTTAAATGTATGGAAATCCTTGCAGACAATGGACCTTTTGTATGGATGGATAGGAATGTTATTAAGAAAACTTTCAACTAATTCCCCTTCTTTTACCACCTCTGTACCTTATTTCTAGCAATAAGTACCACAGACTATTGATGCCCTGTCTAAGGGGTACAATGCATTAGTCAAGTTATCTCTCAGCTATCCCTTAGGGCTTAAGTGTCTGTTTCTTATTTACCTGTTACATCTTTTATCACATGTTTGTCTGTTTTTCTGATAAACTGTTATTCCAAAACTGTTTTCCTCCTTCACTTCTTTTGCTTTTGTATTTTTTTTTATTTAAAAATCCCTTTACCAATATGAGCAATGTTTTTGGAGACTGTAATTATAGATAATGAATCTTCTCTATCTACAATATCTAAATAAAAAGTGTCCTTCTTATTTTTCCCTCATATACCCCAAGCAGTCATTCATCTCAACAGTTCATTTGAAATTGTTCTTCCTGAGGTTACTGAAGACTTTTACTTTGCCAAAAAAATTGTTAATACAATGCTCTTCAGAAACAGTAATGAGCTAGACTTATGTATAAATTATGTTTGTTGTGTATTTAATACAATTGTGTGCTTTAATAAAATAATATAAGGACATATATGGACAATTGAATTTCAATATGAATACACAAATTGCAAACATATGATCTTGCCCTTTGGTGTTGCACAATAAAAAGAAAGTGGTATTTTTTTATATAAATATTGAATGAGAACTCATATTTTCACGTAAGTCAATGTAGTGTGTCCAGAAAGTATCCATGAAAAGTACTATGAAAAATAAAGGCATTTATTGAAGAAGATACAAGACACAAGCAACATTGTACACAGGACAATGACTCCTCTGTCCTTTTCAATGTATACACCTTGGGACCTCACACAGTTCTCCCAGTTGCCATCAGCTGCCCCATCATGTTTTCCTGAATCTTATTGATGATCTGACATCTCTTCCTTTTCAAAGGTGATTTTAGTTTTTGGAAAATCCAGAAGTCACAGGGCACCAACTATGGGCTGTAGGGGGCTGAGTTACCTGGGTGATTTGATGTTTTGCCAAAAAACTGCACGAGATGTGATGCATGATCAGGCATGTTGTCACGATGAAGCTTCTAATCACCAGTTGCTCATAGCTGCAGACTTCTGAATCATCCCCATAATTTCTGTGGAGTGATCTTCAAGCTTAATGCAAAATTTGATGCAGAGTCATTCTTCTGCTCTCTGAGTCATTTTGAATGTGATGGCCACCAAGTACACCTGCTCACTCAGTCATGTCTACTGCCCCCGCTGGCTAACACATTAAGTTGTTGTTCATGCATGCACATTCCAGTCCACTCTCTTTGGTGTCAGGTTACATCTATGTTGCATAGCCCATTCTTGTTATATAACAATGGTTATATAACAAGTATGACCAGACAGACCTAGTATGTTGTTGATACACTGGAATTCATAGCCTTGAGAAAGAATACTTCTTAACAATATAAAATTAGGTACTTTAATAGAGAACTAGGAAATATGTCAAAAGTTCATAATTCAGGAAAAATTTAGTACATCTGCAAGTTAAAAAGTGTCTTCAAAATAGATTTGGTGATGTGTCTTGAAGGAAGCAAAGACATTTCCCAGGTACATAAGAAGGAATTAAAGCACATATGCACTGGCGTAAATCTAAGTATAGGGAACCTTGGCTAAAAAGTGATGTGGGGCCGTAAAATAACCCTGCTAGCCAATATCCCACAAAATATCATAATTCTTAACTTGGAAATTTATAATTGTTCTGTGACCTTTAAAATACTTTGTCACAACTTTACAAACTATTTTACTGTTGGTTATAATTATGCAGAGAAATTAAACCAAATAATAAAGTTATTTATGTAATAAATTAATTTAAAACATTCAAAACATTGACAGTTAGTGTTTTAATTTTTTTATCATTCAAGTGCAGTTGTCTCCATTTCCCCACCACCACTTTCCCCTGCCCCACACACCTCCATCTCCCACCCTCTATCCTATCCCCATTTGGGTTTGTCCATGGGCCCTTTGTACATGTTCCTTGATTACCTTTCCCCTTCTTTCCCCTGTTATCTCCCTCCCACTCCCCTCTGATTAATAAAATCTTTATAAATAGTACTTGACTATGCCTAGTCATTATAACCTAGGATATGGAGTAAGAATCTTTTCTATCCCCCTGAAAATTATCACATAATTTTTATGTTTACATCAGCCTCCAGCATTTTATCCTTTGTTCTTTAATTTGTGAAATAACTCTGAGAGCAGCATTAATGCAAAGGTGTTATGCATCATCACTTTCTCTGAGACATTTTCATCCTTTTTGTCACATGTACTTTCCTCATTTATGTTGATAAATACACCTTCACTGAACTCCTCTAGTTGAATCTCTAGAGTCTCTCAAATGACATCAGGATCAATATTTCTATGGGTATCTCTTTCTTCTATGGTGGGTTTTATGTTTCATGTCAGTTTCACTTCTAGTATTATTACATTTCATTTTTTAAATTTGTCTACCTTTTATCTTTATTAGATAGTTTTCTCTTTAAATTATCTATTTCTTTAAAATGTCATATAAAGTTATCAAGAAGTGACAGTGAGGCTGCACAATAACATATTTTCTTGTCTGCGCATAAACTAAATAACAGATTTGTAGTGACCAATCACCACAGAGTTTGAAATGTGTGCCATTATTTGTTATAGATGGTGATGTGTGTTATTTACACAGTGTTTTGTAGACTGGCATCAAAGTTTGTGATATATGAAATTACTTAACTGTTAATCAACCATGGTAACTGAAGTTATTTAACTAAATTGTACTATGAAAAGAACATACAACCTGTAAAAACAATCACAGAAACTAGACTGAAGTATAATACATAACAAAGAATGTGAAGGATGGTGCATTGAAGGAAGTACCATCCCTCTGATGAAAACTAGAGTTACTGTTACAACCATTTTCAGTTATACTCAGTATCTTGTTATTACATAGACAGCTACATCCTCTCATGGTCCTGAGGGTTCCATTTTGCACATATGTTTTAATAGATATAATCTATATCATTTCATAATTTTGTCTGCTTATTAAATGCAATACTATGCAACTAGCTCTTCTATTAATGACAGTTGTAAATGCTTTTAACTAATAAAATTTTATAACACATTAGAATATTATAATACTAAAATATTGTTGACTACAAAAATCACATTATATTTTGTGTTAGGTTGAATCACTTTAAATATCTACTATACTTATCTGGCAAAGGGAAAGCACAAATATAAAGCTATCTAGGTCATAATTGGACTCCAACATACCTCTCAAAACCTCCTTCCTCTATTCTAATGACAATTGAGGTTACTTCTGATTTATTTATTTTAAGGGTCTCTTACTACGTAAGGAGTCAGTGGACTATCTGGGGGAACGAGACTTTTAAAAGTGTTATTTAGAAAAAATAACACTTTTTTTTTTCTTATTATTTCTCCTGATTTAGGCCTTTAGAGCTGATGTTTTGAAGCACTCCAGGCACATTTATTTTCTCCTCTAAGAAGATCTGCAAGCTTCTTGAATTCCAAAAAAGGCAAAGCATTGAAAAATATAATATTAAGATCTTCCCCATCCACTTCAGAAGATCAAGACTAAAGCTAAATGAAAGCGTGTTAGAGAGAGGAGGCTTCCTGCCTCTGTGATCTATGTTTGCTGGTCAATCATCAGAAACCCTGAAACAACCCATCAAGGGACAACTGGGTCACAGAAAAACCCAGAGCTGATATTCTTAATTGTTTTGAGTTCACAGTTCAAGAAGCAAATGATTTAATTTATTCATATGATACCAGATTGGGAAGAGGATAAACTCAAAGTGTCCATTCAGTGTGACTAGAAGGAAAGGCACAGATTAGGTAAATGCAGCACTATATATCTTGGTATTTATTCACTTACATTGTTTAGAAATAACATGTAGAGAGGCAGAAAAGAAAAAAACTGAAAAGAAATAGAGACAAAGGGTAATGGAATAATAAATGTATTTTGATGTACACTTGTAAATAAGTATACACCTAGGGTTTTTTACATCATTTTTAGTTGCATCCTCATATTAATAGTTGCATATTCCTGATTTGAATCTCCAGACAGATATAAAGAAGGAAAGGTGTAAAATGATAGCATTTACCTAAGTAATGATCTGAAAACATTCACCCAGGACAGACTGTTAAAATTATAAAACAAATGGTGTGTTTTATATTTTCATTCATATGTTCAGGTTTTTGGTCCTATTTTTCTCAACATAGATTTTTAAAATAGCTATTTCTGAACTTGCTACACATGTTTTTACCTAATGACCATTCATCTTTTTGCATCACAGGAAATAATTGGACAAATTAGCACTTCTCTTTAAATAAATTGTAACTGGGAATGTAAAGCAGTACCTTTTAAAAATTTGTTCATTTCCTCATGGTGATAGCACTTTACAGATAACATCCTGCAGACCATTTTAGAGTCATATTTTAACAAATATTTTCTGTATTAATTAAAGTAATATATGGCTATCAAATACATTGTTATATACATTAGTGCATTATTAAAATTCACTGGTATCCCTCATAAACCAACATATCTTTTATTTTAAAAAATTAAATCATTTTCCCTCAAGGCTATTTGTTTAGGCAAGAGAAACATTAGAGGATTGTTAAATGTTTTAGAATTTTTCTGCTCTTTTATGCATTTTCCCTTTTTTTTTTTTTGCAGTAAATTACATGAGGGTTTTTTTCCTTTACATTTAACTAGAACATTTATATTGTGCCATACATACGTCCTCTGAGATGATACTAAATAGACAACAAAACAATGAAAAAACAAATATATGTTCCAGTGCAATGACTTCTGAAGCCCTTCATATTTCCTAAGGAAAGAAATGGATGAACAGAAATTCTCCAGAATTGTCTCCGTCAAACTCAATTCAGACCTGGGTTTTGGTCTGGTTCCACAGGCACTAATTTATCATTAACCCTGCACTGGGGCTTGAGAAATTCCTGGAGACTGAAAATAAGCAAGATACAGGGGTTCAGAGGGAAAGCTAATTAATAGACAATCAGAGACTGGTGTAAGGAGTTATAAATGTGAGATCAGGAGAGACATCACAGAAAAGAACCCCTTTCTCTTCCAGAGAAAAACTATTTTCTGACTGTTGTTTTCATCACAGATTAGTTTCATCTGTTCACGTGAATAGAAACATTTGGAATATATCCCGGTGTCTAGCTTATTTTGCAGAGCATTACGGCTTTGAGGTTTATACACGTCATGTGCGTTAAAACTTGATTCTTTTTTCTTGCTGAGGAGTTTATATATCCATCCTCCTGTTGCTGGATATTTAGGCTGTTTCTAGTTTGCAACTGAGAATTACAGAACTGTTGGCAAAATAATGAATCCATTCAAACCTCCACATGAAGAGATGACCAAAGTATAGCAGGCTTCTAGCAGCATAAGGTGGAGTCTCTAAAATGACCCCAGTCCCCAGTTGTAGCACTCTCCTGAAAAAGGTGGAAGCTGCCAGGATTTATACTGTCTATTCTTGCCAACGCATGATGATGGCCTCCTGACCTGCCTTAGAGGATTTGCTATAATTACGATTGTAAACTTTTCTCTGTCGTTTTGAGATGTAAATATATCTTGTACAACTCTAAGAGTGCCTTTTTCAAGAGGTTGAAAGCCTTTTCTTTAAAATGCACTCATCACACAGCTGCAAGAAAAACAGTTAACCACATAAGCATGGGGTCATTTCTAGATCCTCCATTGTGTTTGAGTGATGGATTTATTTTTCTTTATAGCAATGCCAAAGTGTGTTAATTTACAGTAGCTTTATAATCAGTATAGAAATTAGGTTGTATAATTTGTCCAATTTTTTAAGATTAGTTTGGTAAAATGAGGTCTTTTGGCTTGTCATATGAATTTAAGAATTAAATTATAATTTTATACAAATATTCTTGTGCGATTTTGATTGGAATTTCATAGAGGATAGTGGATATTTTAACAATACTGGCAACTGGACAATACAAAATGCTACTTCCCACACTGATCTGACTGCCCAGTCCCTGCACAAGACATAATTCAATTTATTTAAAGCTTCTTTAATTCCTTTTAACAATCAATGATTTATCATTCATGAAGAAAACTCACACATTTTCTTAGTATATCTGTTTTTCCTTATGAACCTGATAATTTTGTAAATCTTATTAATTTAAATTTTACTTTGAAAATGTTCATTGTAATTAAGTAGAAATAAAATGAATTTTATAATGAGCTAGGATAGTGCAGGATAGCTAAATTCACTACATTATTTTTAATATATTTTTGTAGATTCTGTAGGAGTTTCTACTGTACTTGATCATATCAACTGAATAAATATAGTTTACTTCTTGTTTTCCAATCTATGTTTTTCCATTTTTTTCTTCTTTTCTTATTGGAGTAAACCTCTTGTAAAATAGTGACAGTAAACATCTTTGCTTTGTTCTCAAGTAGGGGAAACGTACTCAGTCTTTTACTTTGAATATATCAGCTATTGAGCTGTCTTAAAGGTTTTCTTCAGGTTGAAGATATCTATATTTATTTCTAGTTTGAGAATGTTTTAAATGGTGATTATCTTTTATTTCACTAAGTGCCATTTCTGATTTCTTGAGATGATCATGACCTAGTGACTTTTGAATGTTCAACCAAACATAAGTATCCTGAAATAAATTTCACAATCAATTTTTGTACCCTTTTGATACATTGTTGGAGTCAATAAGAGTAAATATGCTAATATTCTAAAAAAGGAATTGAGATCTCTTTGGCTGCTTGGAACACAAAATTTTTCCCCAGTCCAGTGTTATCTCTTGGGAACTGTTTTACTTAATCTCCTACAGTAGCTCTTGCTCCCACCTTGGGCTCTTCTCACAGGATGCAGGCCATCACTCAGCCATAAACAAAAGCAGATTCTCTGCAACATTTTGGAGCTCTCTTGCGCTAAAGCCTCCTTTGTTCTGCCATTTTATAGTGCAAATTCTATCTGGAATGGTCTCCAGAAGCCTGAATGCCATATCATGGTTTCTGCTTTGGTCCCCTCTCCCTGTGCTACGGCTTGGAAACTGGAATAATTACAGGGCTTCCCTCATCTGATTCCCAAAGTGTGCTGTCTTGTGCTACCTACAAGCCAAGGTGTGAAAATTTTTGTTTCATGTAATATTATTTAGTTTTCTAGTTCTTGTAATGACAGGGTGATTTCAGACTGTGCAACTCCATTAGTGAAGTCATGATAATGCAATTTTTGAAATTATTTACAGTAACATGTTGATTACTAAGATTATTAGGAAGAACCTCTAATTTTTTAATATACATTTGCCTTTCCAGGTATACAAACAATTTTTTTAAGGAGCAAGTAGGTTAAAAAAATAATACAAGGTATAAAATTACAGGATATGGTGGAATTGTAACTATACTAAACAGTGCATTCCCTCAACAAATTGTCTTTAAAAAAACTTATCATGCCATAAAAAAGTTTGCATTTGTACCTATCAGTTTAGGATCAAATTGCCATTAACTGTTTCAGAAATGAGTATAATCAAAATTATTCTAGAGAGTGAAATTTAATTTAGTTTGACTCCTCTTCTCTCTTCTCTAATTGTCCACTGTAACCCGCCTTGTATTTTCTGCTTGGGAAATACTGCACTATCTGGAAATGGCACTCATGCCTGTTAGCTTTTAGCCTGTGTATGTGTTCTTTCTTGTGCATGGACCACAATTTTTTTTTTTTTTTTGCTTTTTAATAAATATCCACTCCTTTGTAAAGTCTTTGGTTATTGTTTTAAATAATTTTTTTTTGTTTTCGATTACAGTTGACATATATTATTATATTGGTTTAAGGTGTACAACCCAATGATTAGATATTATATAACTTAATAAGTGATAATCCCCATAAATCTCATACCCATCTGACACCATACATAGTTATGAGACTATTATTGACTATATTCCCTGTGCTATAATTTACATCCCTATGACTATTCTGTAAAAAACAGTTTGTACTACTTAATCTCTTCCCTTTTTTATATGCCCCTCAAACCCCTCCCATCTGAAACCATCAAAACATTCTCTGAATCTATGATTCTATTTCTGTTCTGCTTGTTCACTTATTTTGTTTTTGTGATTCGAGTGTTAATAGATATACATGTATTGCTATTTCATACCTCACAGATTTTTGGTCTTATTATTATCATTAAAAAGCCCTTTAACAGTTCCTATAATACTGGTTCTATGGTGAACTCCTTTAGATTTTTGTTTTTGTTTTATTTTGTTTTTCTTTTCTGGGAAGCTCTTTATCTGTCCACTGATTCTAAATGATAGCTTTGCTAGGTAGAGTGATTTTAGTTGTAGGTTCTTGCTTTTCATCACTGTATTTCTTGACACTCATTTCTGGCCTGAGAAGTTTCTGTTGAGAAATCAGATGACAGACTTATGGGAGTTCCCTTGTAAGTAACTAATTGTTTTTCTATTGCCGCTCTTAGGATTTTCTCTTTGTCTTTAAATTTTAACATTTTAATTATGATTATTTTGGTGTGGGCCTCTTTGGGTTCATGTTGTTTGGGACACTCTGTGCTTCCTGGACTTGTATGTCTATTTTCTTCACCAAGTTAAGGAAGTTTTCTGTCATTATTTTTTAAAATAGATTTTCAATTTCTTGCTCTCTCTATACTCCTTCTAGCACCCTCATGCTGCAAAAGTTGGTACATTTGAAGTTGTCCAGAGGCTCCTCACACTATAGTCTTTTTTTTTTTTATATTCTTTGTTCTTTTTGCTGTTCTGATTGAGTGTTTTTGCTTCCTTATATTCCTGATTGCTGATTTGATTCTTGGCATCATCCACTCTACTGTTGATTCCCTGTACATTATTCTTTGTTTCATTTAGCATATACTTCATTTATTGCTGGCTCTTTTTTATGCTGTTGAGGTTCTCACTAAAGTCATTTTGCATCCTTATAACCAGTACTTTGAATTCTTCATCTAGTAGATTTCTTGTCTCCATTTTGTTTAGTTCTTTCTCTGGAATTTTGTTCATTTTTTTATTTGGATGATCTTTCTTTGTCTCCTCATTTTGGCAGCCTCCCTGTGTTTGTTTCTATGTTATAAGACTTCCATGTCTCCCTAGCTTGGTAGAGTGGCCTATTGTAGTAGGTGTCTTGTAGGGCCCAATGGCATAGCCTCCCCTAACTCCCAAGCTGGATACTCCAGGTGTGCTCCCCATGTGGGCTATGTTCACCCTCCTGTTATGGTTCAGCTTTGATTGTTGTTGAAATGTCAATGGGAGGGATTTACCCAGGCTAATTAGCTGCAAGGACTGGCTGTGACCACTGACCACTGATCTATGACCACTGTAGAAAATCAACTGCATATTGGCCCACTCCACAGAGAAGGACTTACTTCAGCAGGGCCCTGGTGCCACTGAATCTGCCTGTTAAGTGTGTTGCTTGTGCAGGTGGTTGGGAGGCAGTGCTTTGATGTGGACTGAAGTACTCCACTGGGTGCACTGGCTCTGGGGCTTCCTGGGAGGTGCAGGCCAATATCAGCTACCACTGTGTTCTGTCTAGGCCCACTTTGTATGAGTTACAATGCAATCTGCAGGTTGTTGCTACTTGTGAAAGAATTTGAGGTGCCCAGCTAAGACCTAGCTCTGAACCACAACTGGTGGCTGCAGTGCTAAGGTTGGGGCCATTTAGCAAGATGTATGGGGCCTACTGAGGCCAGATAATATTTGTTTGAGAGAATTTAGGAAAATCTGAAGCATGAATCAAAGTAAGCCATTCCTATGGAAAAACCACTGGAAACAGCTTGGGTAGACCCAAAAGTTGGGTGGCAAGCCTCAGGGAATCACCAGGGGAGGGTGAGCAGTGTAAGCCAGATAGATGTAGTCTCAGATGTCACACCCACCCACCTCTCAGCTCTGTGGGGGTAAGGCTCAACAAAAGATTGTCACTGCCAGTATTTCTGTCTGGAAGAAAGCTGCCCCTTGCCCTGATGCCAAAAAATTCAGTTCTTCCCCACATATCTCTTGTGTCTTTCAAACTGCTGCCCCCTTGCTAGAGCTCAGAGGGAGTGAGTCTGAGTAAGTCCCTGTGTGGGCCCTTTAAAAGGAATTGCCTAGGACTCCAGAAGGTTCTGTCTTCTTCAGCCTCAATATCACAGTGAGATGTGATAGGGACTTCTCTTCCTGGAATCCTAGGATGTGAGTTCTAGTGTGGGCTGAGGAACTCTAGCTCCTCAGGGGGACTTCACAGCTGAGCTATCCCTCCCAATTTTTATTCAACACACTTGTATAAAGGACCAGCCTATTTCACACCTCTACCCCTCCTACTAGTCTCACTGTTGTTTCTTGTTCAGTTCTGCAGTTGTAGGACTTTAATTGTTTGCGGTTCTAAATTATGTTTATTCTGTAGTGTAGCTGTAATTTTGATGTGTTTGTTGCAGGATGTGGGCACAGTGTTAACCTATAGGCCCCCATCTTTCCTGGAAACCCCCTTTGTAAAGCCTTAACTAGCTAAATACTAATGTTTTCCAAAAGTTTTGTTCTCAGACCTTCTTCACAGATCTAATGACTCTTTTTTTTTAATGTGTGTGACATATAGCTTCCTCCTTAATACCAAATTTTATTTTATGACAATTTTTGTCCACAAAATAGTCTCCTGATTGAATTCCACAGACTATGTCTTTTCATCTTTGAACATAAACTGTCTACTACTTTATCTAACAGATAAGTATGCATAAATGAATGGATACATAAACACATGTATAAAGAAACCCATTTTTGTTGTATATCTTATTTCTAGTAGCCTCCCTGTGTCTTCTGGAAAAATCAAACTGATGGGCTAATATGATTACAGTTTAATAAAATATATTCAAAAAGACCTTGAAATGTGACAATATATTGAGAATAGAATAGAGAAGTTTCTATTTTATAATATATCCTGCCATGAGAAATTCATTCTTTAGTCCTCTTGACCTTAAATGGAAGTGCTCAATACAAAAATCAGTTTGCCTTCATATATCTGTAACTTCTTACCCTTATTATCTGACTTATATTTTCCTGATGCAAAAGGGTACCTTGAGGTAATGAATGGTAACTCCCCCAAAATGAGTATGTCCTAACCCTGGAGCTGGAGAAAATGATGTTATTTGGGGAAAGAATCTTTATGGATATAATTAAATTAAGACTCTTGAGATGAAATCATACAGGTAGGCACTAAATCCAATGATAAGCATCTTATAAGAGACAGAAGAGGGAAAGACGTAGACAAAAACGGGAATGTCCTATGAAGACAAAGACAGAGATTTGGATCAAACTGTCAAAAACTAAAGAATGCCTGGAGCCACCAGAAGCTGAAAGAAGCAAAGCAAGCTTCTTCTCTAGAGCTTTCTGCAGGCTGCCTACAATTTAATTGCATATTTCTATCCTTTAGAACTATGAGATAATAAATTTAGATTTAATCCTAAAACAAGATAAACCAGAAAACAAGGTAAAATTAAAAAAAAAGAAACAGAAGCCTCTGCCAGTTTCTTACTATACAATCAAGAGAATAATTTATACCCCATTTTAGACTTCAGTTTTCCTTATTTATAAAACAAGGCACAGAGTTAGACAATATCTAATTCATTCTGACATGTTCTCTAAATTCCAACATAATGGTGAAGACATGATTTCAGTTTCTCCTCAAATGTAACCCAAATTGTTTACTACAATTTCAATTACATCATTAGTCTTTCTAATTTACCAAATGAATGGATCCCACCCTTTGTCTTATATTCAGTCATATGCCCAGGTATTAGATTCCTTCCTAGATCACTGATTTCCATTTGTGCTTATTTTGCTTCATTCCAATGACAAGGCAACAGGCATATCTTAAATTTTAAGTAATTTAGGTTTTGCTAATTCAGAATTAAGACCATTTTTAAAGGTTATAGTTCTGCCAAGAAAATAAAAGTCAATGAATAGTAGACAAAATTATAGCATTTAGTTCACCTTTGGTGAAAACTCTTAGTGCTAATGCTCAGATTGTTTTCTTTGGTACAGTGATGGAAAAATGTCTTTAGGGGAATTTTCTGTTCATCTCCTGTAAAACCAAAAACAGCAACACTTGTAAACAAAAAGAAATTCATTAAAGGTGAGAGATAACATGCAAACCCAACCATTCTCAGAAGCAGACATTTGTATTTCCATGTAAACAGTTTTAATGACACATTTTTTGCCTTTTATTTGTTTTAAAAATATATATATTTTATTTATTTTATTTTTTGCACTTTTCTCCTGATTATATTTTATTTTTAAATGTAATCTTTATTATATTTTCCCATTACCATTTATTCCCCTTATACCACCTCCTCTGAGAAATCACCACACTATTGTCATGTCCATAGAGTTCTTTTTTCTTTTTGCTCAAAACCTCCACTCCCTAACCTACCCACCACTAACTGTCATCTTTTCTCCATCTATGGGTATGTCTCTGTTTTTCCTGTTAGGTCAGTTTTTTCATTAGATTCCACATATGAGTGCAATCATATGGTATTCATCTTTCTCTGACTATCTTATTTCACTTAACATAAAGTTTTCTGTGTCCAGCCACACTATTGCAAAGGATAAAATTTTCTTCTTTTTATAGCTAAATAGAATTCCATTTTGTAAATACCCCATAGTTATTTTATTCAGTCATCTATTGATGGGCACGTGGGCTGTTTCCATATCCTGGCAATTCTAAATAATACTGCAATGAACACAGGGGTGATTTATGTTCTTTTGAATTAGTGCTTTGGATTCCTTCCGATATATTCCCAGAACTGGAATTCCCAGGTCAAAAGGCAGATCCATTTTTAGTTTTTTGAGGTGCCTCAATACTGCTTTCCAATGTGGCTGCAATAGTCTGTGTTTCCATCAACAGTGCAGAAGAGTTCCCCTTTCTCCACGTTTTCTCCAGCATTTGTTGAATGTTCAGTTCAAACAATGAATAGTAATCTCACATTTTTATTCTAAATTATATCACCAAAATGAACAAGAATTCATTTTTGCTGAATCAAAAATGGATGAGCAAATACTAATCGTCACACTATTTACTACACAGCTCAAAATAAACCTTCATGTGCAGTGGAGAGTGAAGAATCAGCAAGTGTATTAGTTATTCAAGATAGTTTTATAGCTTTGAATATTCCCAGAATCCTGTTATAGAAAACATTTATTTTCTTTGTTTTTGTGGCACAGGAAAATAATGTGACCGATTAGATTTCCAATATTGTTTAGATGAAATTGTAATTTTAAACCAAAATATTTGCTATAAACCATTGAACTCTGAATATCTATCTTTTGTTATTTTAATGCATACAAAGAATATATATATAAATTATACAATATCAAATTAATTGCTATCCAAATGTAAAGAACTTCAATAAATACAAGAGGACCTAACGTATTGTTGCTAAATAGGATAGGCATTTTATAGTTGTGAGATATATAAACAGGGTAATAATTTGAGGTTGTCAAATAGAATTTGGGTATAGACTTAAAAGAAAGAACTAGTATTGCTTATGTTTTCTTCTAGGACTTTTATGGTGTCACAGCTTATACTAAAGTTTGTTTTCTTTTCTATCTTGAGTTTATTTAGGTGTATAGTGTAAGCTGGTGGTCTACCTTCATTTTCTTGCATGTATTTGTCCAGATAACCCAACGCCATTTACTTTGTTTTATGCCCCTATCTCCCTTGTCAAATATTAATTAACCATAGAGACATGGGTTTATTTCTGGGCTCTCTATTCTGTTCCATTGATCCATGTGTCTGTTCTTTGCCAATAACAGTATTTTTTGTTTACAGTGACCTTGTAATATAGTTTGATATCAGATATTGTGATCCCTTCTACTTCATTCTTCTTTCTCAAAATTGATGAGGCTATTCAGGGTTATCTACAGTTCCATATAAATTTTTGAAATATTTGTTCCATATCTGCAAAATATGTCATTGGTATTTTGATAAGGATTGTGTTGACTCTATAGATTGCTTTGGGCAGTGTGGACATTTTAATGATATCAATTCTTCCAATCCATGAATACAATATATGTTTCCATTTATTTGTGTCTTCCTTAATTTCTTCCTTCAGTGTTCTGTAGTTTTCTGAGTAGAGGTCTTTTCCCTCCTTCATCAGCTTTATTCCTAGGTACTTTATTTTTCTTGTTGTTATAGTAAAAGGGATTTTTACCTGGTTTCTGTTTCTGATATTTCATTGTTGTTGTACAAAAGTACCTTCAATTCCTGAATATTGACTTTGTATCTGACTGATTTGCCAAATTCATGCATTAGGTCAAGTCATTTTTTTGGTGAAGCCTATGGGGTTTTCAGTGTACTCTATCATGTCATCTGAGAACAATGACAGTTTTTCTTCCTCCTTTCCAATTTGAATGCCTTTGATTTCTTCTTCTTGTCTGATTGCTATGGCTAGACCTTCCAATACTATGTTGAATAAAAGTGGTGAAAGCGGACACCCTTGAGGAAAACATAGGCAGTAGAATGCCAGATATCCCATGTAGCAATAGCTTTGCCAGTGTAACTCCTAGACCAAGAGATATAAAGGAAAGAATAAACAAATGGGACTGCATCAAATTAAAAACCTTCTGCATGGCTAAAAAAAATCAGCAAAATGTAAAGGGAAACAACTATATAAGAAAACATATTTGCTAATGATACCTCGGAAAACAGTTTGATCTCCAAAATATATAAAGTGTATGACTCGACACCAGAAAACATAAAATCTAATTTAAAAAATGGGCAAAGGACTTGAACAGACACTTCTCCAAGGAGGATAACAGAGGGCACATAGACATATGAGAGAACGCTCAACATTACTAGCCATCAGAAAGATGCAAGTTAAAACCATAATGAGATGTCATTTCATAGCAGTCAGAATGGTCATCATAAACAAATCAACAAACAAGAAGTGCTGGTGAGGATGTGAGGTAAAAGGAACTCTGGTGCACTGTTGGTGGGAGTGCAGACTGGCACAGTTCCTGTGGAATATAATATAGAATTTCCTCAAAAGCTAAAGGTTGATCTGCCTTTTGATCCAGTGATTCCAATGCTGGGATTATACAGTAAGAATTCTGAAAAACCGATTTAAAAGAACCTATGCACCCAAATGTTCATAGCAGCATTATTTACAATAGCCAAGTGCTGGAAACAGCCTAAGTGCCAATCAGTAAATGAGTGGATCAAAAATCTGTGGTACATTTACACAATGGAATACTACGCAGCAGAAAGAAAGAAAGTAGCTCCCACCCTTCATGAAAGCATGGATGGAACTGGAGAGTACTATGCTAAGTGAAATGTCAGGTGGCAAAAGACAAATACCATATGATCTCACCTATAAATGGAACCTACTGAATTAAACAAGTAAATGAGCAAAATAAAACTAGACATGGAAATAAGGAACAAACT
Organism: Mormoops blainvillei; assembly: GCA_004026545.1. Lineage (NCBI taxonomy): Eukaryota > Metazoa > Chordata > Mammalia > Chiroptera > Mormoopidae > Mormoops > Mormoops blainvillei. Next base: position 68,142 of record PVJD01001175.1, read on the forward strand.
GACAGAGACCAGAGTGGAGGCAGAGAGAGTCAATGGGAGAAAGATGGGCAAAGTCTAGTAACATGTATAAAGGACCCATGATAATGGACAACAGTTTGAGGACTGACTGAGGGAGCTGGGGATGGGTGGAGCAGGGGAGAGCAACAGGGGAAAAACTGGGACAACTCTAACTGAATAACAATAAAAATAATGAAGTTTAAGTCTTGTAAAATAGTTCATATTGTTATGGTCACAGATGGTTAACCTCTCCAGACTTCAGTTTTCTTGCCAATTTACTTGATTTGAGATAAAATAAATAACGATATTAAAAATTTTTATCACATATGAAATATAAAGCAAATTAGGTCTCCTGTATAAATAAGAAGGGAATAGTTGAGTAATGTCAAATAAATATGAAACCATTCCCAATTTAATCAAACCTGGACTCAGATTTTCTACCATGAAAATTAAAATAGTTTTTAGTATTCCTTTAGAAATTCAATATAAATCAGCATGAAAATGCTTTGAATTAATTTTCTATCAGAACTTCAGCATTGGAAAAAAGGTTGTCTAATTTAATAAACTAAATATTTCTTAGAGATACACAAACTGATACAGGACCTTTGTAAGTACAATGAAAAAATTAAATGAAATCTTGTGTCAATCTCAAAATTCCCTCAATAACATAGTTGCCCTTTGAGAAGCAAAAAGAAAATCAGAATACATTTTTCAGAATTTCACATGATTATTTTTATTATTATGTCTATAGTCCATTTTGTTTTATTGTTATTACTATGTCCATAGTCCCTTTTATTACTATGTCTGTAGTCCCTTTCATTAAATGATAAAAATTTGTATGGATCTGAACTGAAATTTATCTTAATATTAGCTATACTTAAAATGTTTACTTATAAGATGTATATTTTATATAAAATTATATGGGAAATTCTTAACATAATTCAGAAATCAGACTTCAAATAAGTAAAATTCAGAAATCTTCAAATAAAAATATTTCACAGCAATGATTTGTAAATGACATAAATAAATCTTATTTTGATAAATTTTTCTGAATTTATTCATGAAAATAAGCAAACATGGCCATTCTTTCAATATTTTCTTTACATAATCCACATTCTAAAATATAAAATATAAAAGGATGTTGTGCTGATGCATAACATATTCACAAAATCACCTCTAAATTCCCTCATTAGATAAGCTATGATGTAATCAATAATGGACAAATCTCATTTTCTATGTGAATTGTTTTGCCTATTATATGGGGAATTTTTTTATTTAAAATCATGTACCATAAAATTAATCATTTTATACACTCAAAATATTGTACAACCACCCCCTGCTTCTAGTTCTAAAACATTTTGATCACCCCAGAGAAAACTCCAGAAGTATAAACCATTCCACTGTCTCCCCAGCCCCTGGCAACCATGAATTTGCTATTTGTCTTTATGCATTTCCCTATTCTGTATATCCCATGTAAGTGGAATCATACTGTTTGGCTTCTTGCACTTTGCATGTTTTTGAAGTTGATCTATGTAGTCGCATGTATCACTACTTCATTCATTTGCATGGCTGAATAATATTCCATTTTATGTGCAAACCAGAGTTTATGTATTTAATCTTTTAGGAGCATTTAAGTAGTATCTACATTTTGGCATGTGAGAATGTGACTACAGATATTTATTTATAGGTATTAGAGGAAACTGTTTTTATTTCTATTTTATTGAATAAGTTTTATTGTTATTCTATAATAATTTTCCTAATTTTCCCCCTTTGCCCTCCTCTGCCCATCCAAACTCTGCTCCCATAGTAATTCCCATAATTTTGTCCATGTCACTGGGTCATTCATACATGTTCTTCATCTAATCCCTTCCCCTTCTGGGTTATATGGTAATTCTATGTTTAACGTTATTTAATAGACTATTTTTTATAGCAGTTTAAGGTTCACAGCAAATCGAGCCGAACTACATAGAGAGTTCTCATACACCCACCACTTCACACATGCATGGCCCATCTGCTAATGAGTATTTGTATGATTGACACATGATTAGCCCCTTAAGTCCATAGTTTAAATTAGAGTTCACCCTTGGCATTATACCTCTTTGGGTTTTGACAGAGGTGTAAGACATGTATAATAATATTATACATAATTTCACTGCCTTAAAATTGTCTGTGCCCCACCTACTCATCTTTCCGTCCATCTTTTATTTAACTTTCTGAGGCATTACCAGACTTTTTTCAACTGTGCTTAAACCATTTTGCATTTTTATCAATGTATGAGGGCTCCAATTTCTCCAAAATTCTTCCTTCATCTTTGCTTTTTTCAGTTTGATTATAAAATGACTTAGAATGGATTTATCACATTTGACATTTATTAAGCTTCTTATTTGTATGGATTATGTTGTTTTCTCAAATTTTGGAAGTTTTCTGCTAATATTTCTTGAAACTTTTTTTTTCTGTCCTTTCTCTCTTCTCTTAAAGGATTTCTATAGTATGTATATTGGTAAGTACTGTGCTTTCTCACAGGCTCTGCTCATTTTTCTTCATTTAAAAAAATTCTGATAATTCATATAAACCAGTTCTGTCTGATCAACTCTGTTGTTGATACAATCTGGTAATTTTAGTTTATTCATCTCTTAAAAAAAATACTTTTTATTTATTTTTAAAGAGGGGAAGGGAGGGTGAGTGAGTGTGAGAGAAACATCAATGTGTGGTTGCCTCTCACACCTCCCTACTGGGGAACCGGCCTGAAGCCCAGGCATGTGCCCTGACTGGGAGTTGAACCAGCGTCCCTTTGGCTCTCAGGCCAGCATTCAATCTACTAAGACACACCAGCCAGGACTATTTTTTATTTATTTTTCTTTATTTTATAGATTTTAAAATGAGATGATTTATTTTTATTTTTTTATTTTTGTCCAAGTACAGTTGTCTCCATTTTCTACCCACCTCTCTCTCCTGACTTACCCACCTCCACTACCCATCCTCATTCCTACCCCCCTTTAACTCTGTTGATGTGTCCTTTATACATGTTCCTTGATGATCCTTCCCCTTCTGTCCCCCTTTTTCCTCCTCCTTCTTCCCATCTCAACTTTTATAATTTTCATCCCAATAATTTCTATTTGGTTCCTTTATATAAATTATTTTGTTGCTATTCTCAAGTAGTTAACACATTATTTTCCTATTTTTTTAAAAATTATTTCTATAGAGTTTTTCACTATTTAGGTACATTAGATGTATTTCAGTAAAATAGACATAACAAAGTTTACCAGTTTTAAGTGTTCAGTTCAGTGGTATTAAGAATATTCACATTTTTGTACAACCAATGTTACCATCCCTCTCCAAAACTTTTTATGTCTCAAACTGAAACTGAATTTATTAAAAATAAATCCCTACTCCTTTCACAAAGCCCCTGGAACCCATCATGGTACTTAATGTCTTTATAAATGTGGCTCTTCCAGGTACCTCATATAGGCAGAACCACACAATATTTGCCTTCTGTGACTGTCTTATTTCACTTATCATAATGTTTTCAGGATTATCCATATTGCAGCGTGTGTCAGAACCCCCTTCCTTTGTAAGACTGAATAATATTCTTTGTATATATAACCACATTTTGGTTATTGATTTATATATCAATGGAAATTTGGGACTCTACTATTAGTTATTTTGAATAATGCTGCTATAAACAGGAGTGTACAGATATCTGCCTGAGCTCCTGTTCTCAAACTTTTTGGGAATAGACCCCAAAAATAGAATTGCTGAGTGTTATGGTATTTTATGTTCATATTTTGGAGGAACTTCCATACTGTCCTCCAAAGAATGTACTTCATTTTATATTCCCATCAGTAATACACAAAGGTTCTAATTTCTCCACATCCTCATCAATATTTATTATTTTAATTTTAATATTAGTAGCCAGTCTAATAGGTTTGAAGTAATATCTCACTGTTGTTTTTACTTGCATTTTTTAAAAATAACAAGTGATATGGAGTGATTTTCATAAGCTTATTGACCAATCATCTGACTTTAGAGAAATACCTATTCAAGTTTTTTTTTTCCCATTTCTCAATTTGTTATCTTATTTTTATTGTTACTGAGTCATAGGAGTTATGTGTGTGTGTGTGTAATAAAGTTTTTATTGTTGTTCAGTTACAGTTGTCCCCATTTTCCCCCATTACTCTCCTCTGCCCTACCTCCACCCCCTACCTCCAACATTCAATCCCCCCATTGTCATTGTCCATGGGTCCATTATAAAATTTCCTTGACTTGACCCTTTCTCTTCTTTCCCCTGTTAGTTCTTTATTAGATACATTACTTCCAAAAATTCATCTTATTTTTTGAATTATCATTTTACTGTGTTGGTAGAGTCCTTTTATGCACAAGTGGTCTTAATTTTGATGAAGTCCAACTCATTTGTTGTTTGTTTGTTTCTTGTGCTTTCAGTTACAAACCAAGAAATAATTGATAAATCTAATGTCATTATTTATTTTCTTTGTTTTCTCTTAAATGAATTATAGCTTTAACTCTTGCATTTAGATCTTACTTCTTTCTTATTTATCTTTCTATACTTTCTAATACTATTTTGATTAAAAATAATGAGACAAGCATTCTTACCTTATAACTGATCTTAGGAAAGAAGCTTTCAATCCTTTAACACTTAGTACGAACCTATTATCTACGAGTTTTTACATAGAACTTTTACCATGCCAAAGAGATGTTCTTCTATCCATAGTTTATTGAGTGCTTTTTAAAATAACAGTGAGTTGAATTTTGCTTTCTCTAATGAGATAATTTGTGTGTGTATGTGTATGTCTAACTCTATTCCACTAACATGATATATTACATTGTTACAATGATCAATTTCATATGTTTTACCATTCTTGCATTTAAAGAATAAATTCTAGTTTGTTATGATGTATATTTCAATAATATTAGTAAATTAAATTTGTTAGTATTTTCTGGAAAATTATATCTTATAAGTTTTACAAGGTATATAAGATACCTATATAAGGTATATATAAGGTAGATGAGGTGTATTTTGTAAGGTATATTGATCTGTGGTTTTTTTTCCTGAAGACTTTTGTGGTTGGTTGGTTTTACTCTTAGTAAAGTTGACCTCATGAAATGAATAGTGCACTTCTTTTTAATGATTTTTCTGAAAAAAAAAGCCAATAGGCATATTTATTTAAAAACATTCTTATAATTGGTATTATACTACTTCAACTAATCTATAGCATATTTGAAATTATCCTAATTTCTTAATACTGTACATAACAGGCATGCATTACAATCTCAAATGCAGTACTAACATTTTGACTATAAACACTAATAAAGTATATCTTTGAAGAAATTGAGAGATAAAAAAAGAATATATGTGGACATATGGAGAGAGAGAGAGACAAAGAGACTTATATACATCACATATTTATAATTTATGTTATTTTTATTCCTTCCAATGCATCTGGTCTTAATTTTTTGGTAACTCTTTATCCTGAAAAATTATATTTAGGAAAAATGTTTAGCATTTCTAGTAAATCTTTTCTGCTAGTGATACATTCTCTCAGTTCATTTTTAGTTGAAATATTTTATTTTCAAATTTATTTGAAATTGCTGTTTTACTTTATCATTTATCATTTTAAGATATTTCAGTATTTGATGGTCCACATTATTTCCAATGAACATGATTATCATTGTTCCTTTTAATGTAGTTGTTGAGGACTTGGGGTCTACTTTCTATATATTGTCTTAATATTTGGATTTGAGCAGTTTGGTACTTATATGCCTATATGTAGTTTTATTTTGTTTTGTTTTAATCAAATTTCCTGTTTTAAGTACATTGTTATTTTCCTATCTATAAGATTATATCTTTCATTAACATGGGGAAATTTTATATTTTCAAATTTTTTTCTGCTTCACTTTATGACTTATTCTAAGACTCAAGTAACTTATATGATCTATTTTTTGTTGTTTTTAAGTACTCTGAGACATTTTTAAAGTGAATGATATTTTTCTCACTCAGTTTTTTATGATGCACATTTTTATTTATTTAAAAATAGTGTAAGTTCTTTATATATTTTGGAGATCAAACCCTTGTCTGAGATATCATTAACAAATATATTTGCCCATATGGTTGGCACCCTTTTCATTTTGCTGATGTTTTCTTTAACCAGGCAGTGGAACCTAAATCAACAAAACAAACAAGGAAGCAAAATATAACCAAAAACATGGAAATAAAGAACAAATTGACAGTAACCATCGGGGAGGGGAGAGGGGGGTAATGGGAGAAATCAGGGAAAGGCTCATCAAGGAGTATGTATAAAAGACCCATGGACAAAGCCAAAGGGGAATAGGATTGAAGGTGGGAGGTGGAGTAGGAAGGATGGGGTTGAGAGGGTGGTGGGGGGAAAGTGGAGACAACTGTACTTGAACAGCAATAAAAAAATACTGGTCCTTATTTTACCATTTCGAATATACATTTAAAGCCACTCAATAATGTACATTTGTATTAATTTTTCTTCTCTGAAATTTCCAGCTCAGTTTTAAAACTACAACATTCTAATTCACTATTGAGGTACTCTTCTTGTTTTTTATTTATTTTTGTTTTTATTTTTATTTGTTTATTTTTATTGTTGTTCAAGTACAGTTTTGTCTATTTTACCCCCCACCAGTCTCCCCTCGCCTTCCATCCCTACCCCCCATCCCTGATTCTACCCCACTTTGGCTTTGTCTATGAGTCTTTTATGCATGTTTCTTGATTGGCCTTCCCCTGTTTCAGCATATTATACCCTCCCCTCTCTCCTCTGATTACTGTCAGTCTGTTCTTTATTTCAATGTCTCTGGTAATATTTTGCTTGCTTGTTTATTCTGTTGATTCATTTCCACTTGTAAGTGGAATCATATGCTATTTATCTTTCACAGCCTGGGTCTCCCTTTTTTTTTTTAATCACACATATATCTTTCCTTAAATTCTTGAATATATTTACAACTATTTTCTTTTTATTTTTTTGTTTTTGTTGTATGTTTTTGTAATTAAATCATTTTTAAATTTTTATTCTACTACAGCTGTCCCAAATTTCCCATCTTTACCCTCCTCCACCAGTCCCACTCCCCACAGTCAATTCTCACACTGCTGTCCATGTCCACTCATCATATATACATGTTCTCTCTCTAGTCCCTTCCCCTTCTTTCAACCATTATCCCTCCCCCATCTCCCCTATGGCCACTTTCAGTGTGTTCCATGTCTCCATGCCTGTGGTTCTACTTTGTTCATTAGTTTATTTTGTTTATTAGATTCCTCATATAAGGTGAATGTACCATAAGAAAATATATTTTTAAAAAGATTTCTCAAAAAAGGTGAGGTCATGTGGTATTTGTTTTTCATTGACTGGCTTATTTCACTTAGCAATATATTCTCCAGTTCCAGCCATGCTGTCACAAAAGGATAGAGTTCCTTCTCCCTTTCTGCTGTGTAGTATTCTATTGTATAAATGCACCACAGTGTTTGTTTTCTTTTTTTTAAATCTTTTGTAATTGGCTTTATCCCCTTGGTATAATTCCTTTTTTAATTTGTATTTTCTTTCTCAATTACATTTAACATTCAATATTGTTTTATATAAGATTAAAATGGACAGCAAAGGGGTTAAAGATTTGCATAATTGAGAAAGTAATTCCTCCAACAATTCTAGCACCATACATAGTAATTACAACATTATTGACATAATTACCTCTGCAGTGCTTCACATTCCCATGACTAGTTTGTAACTACTAATCTCTACTTTCTTAAATTTATTCACCTCTTTCAACCAACCTTCTCACACTTGACAAACCACATATTTTTTGCTATTTCTATGAGTCTGCTTCTGTTTTGTTTGTCAATTCATCTTGTTCTTTGGATTCCACATATGACTGAAATCATATGGTATTTGTCTTTTTCTGAATGGCTAATATCATTTAGTATAAAACATTACATATTCATATATGTTGTCACATTTAATAAGATTTAATTTTTTATGGTCAAGTAATATTTTATTGTGTATGTGTACTACATCTTTTTTATTCTTTCTTTGAACTTTTTTTATTGTTATTCAATTACAGTTGTCACCATTTTCATCCCATTTATCTACCCTATCCTACCCACCCATCAGTTTCCACACTCAACCTGCCCCAGCTCATTGCCTTTGTCCATGGGTCCTCTATATGTGGTCCTTGACTAGACCTTTCCCATTTTTTCCTCCCTTATTCCTTCGAATCTCCCCGTCAGTCAGTGTTAGTTTATTCACTATTTCATTTTCTCTGGTTCTATCTTGCTGGCTTATTTGTCTCATTTATTATGTTCCACTCATAGGTGAGATCATATGGCATTTGCCTTTTGTCACCTGAGTTATTTCAGTTAAGATAATGCTCTCCAGTTCCATTCATGCTGTTGCAAACTATAGTAGTTCCTTCTTTCTTTCCACTGCATAGTATTCCATTTTGTAAATGAACAAGAGTTTTTGGATCCACTCATTTATTGATGGGACCTTAGGCTGTTTCCAGCACTTGGATATTGTTGATTGTGCTGCTATGAACATTGCAGTGCACAGGTTATTTTGAATTGGCATTTCAGGATCCTTAGGGTATAATCCCAGCAGTGGAGATGTTGGGTCAAAAGGCAGTTCCATTCTTAGATTTTTGAGGAAATGCCATACCATTTTCCAGAGGGGTTGCATCAGTCTGCACTCCCATCAAAAGTTTACTGGGGTTCCCATTTTTCCACAACCTTGCCAGCACTTGTTTGTTGAATGGTTTACAATGGCCATTCTGAATGGTGTGATATAGTATCATATTGTGGTTTTAATTTGCATCTGTCTGATGGCTAGTGACGCTGAGCATCCTTTCATGGGTCCCTGGAACCTGTGTATATCTTCCTTGGAGAAGTGTCTGTTCAGGTCCTTTGTCCATTCTTAATTAGATTGTTTGTCTCCCTCGTATGGAGTCATGTGAATTTTTCATGTATTTTGGAGATCAAACTTTGTCTGAGGTATCATTGGTAAATATATTTTCCCATAGTGTTTGTTCTCTTTTCATCTTGCTAATGTTCTTTTAGCCATGCAGAAGCTTTTTAATTTGATGTAGTCCCATTAGTTCATTTTTTCCTTTATGTCTCTGGATCCAGAGGACATATCCATGAAAACATTGCTGTGTGGGTTATCTGAAATTTCCCTATGTTTTTCTTTAGGGTTTGTACAGTGTCAAAACTTATACTTAAGTCTTTTATGCATATTGAGTTTATTTTTGTTGGTATAGGTTTGTATTGTACTTTCATTTTTTTGCATGTAGCTGTCCAGATCTCCCAACACCATTTGTTGAAGAGGCTTTTTTACTCCATTTTACTCTCCTGCCACCTATGTTTAATATTAATTGACCATAGAGACGTGTTTATTTCTGGGTTCTCTATTCTGTTCCGTTGATTTATGTGCCTGTTCTTTTGCCATTAACAGACTGTTTTGATTACAGTGGCCTTGTAATATAGTTTGCTATCAAGTATTGTAACCCCTCCTACTTTGTTATTCTTTCTCAAAATTGCTGAGGCTATTTGGGATCATTTATGGTTCCATATAAATTTGTGAAATATTTGTTCTATATCTGTGAGATATGTTATTGGTGTTTTAATGGGGATTCCATGGAATCTATAGAATGCTTTGGGTAGAATGGATATCTGTTCATGTTAATCCTTCCAATCCATGAACATGGTATGTGCTTCAATTTATTTGTGTCTTCCTTAATTTCTTTCTTTAGTGTTGTATAGTTTTCTGAGTGCAGGTCTTTTACCTCCTTGGTTAGATTCATTCCTAGGTACTTTATATGTCTTGTTACTATAGCAAGTGAGATATCTTTCCTGATTTCTGTTTCTGATATTTCATTGTTGATATACAAAAATACCTTTGGTTTTTAAATATTGACTTTATATCCCACTGTTTCGCAAAATTCACTTATTAGGTTGAGTAGTTTTTTTCTGGTGGAGTCTATAGGGTTTTCTATGTACACTATCACATTATCTGCAAGCAATGGCAGATTTACTTCCTCCTTTCCAATTTAGATAATTTTATTTCTTTTTCTTGTCTGATCTCTGTGGCTAGGACTTCCAGTACTATACTGAAATGAAGTAGTGATCACATACATCTGTGTCTTGTGCCTGATCTGAAAGTGAAAGAAAGCTTTTTATTTTGCCTGATGAGTATGTTGGCTATAGGTTTCTCATATATGGCATTTATCATGTGATGTATGCTCCTTCTACTCCCACTTTGCTGAGTGTTTTTTATCATAAATGGGTGCTGTACCTTATCAAATACTTTTTCCATATCTCTAGATACAATCATATGATTTCTGTATTTCCTCTTGTTTATGTGATGTATTATGTTTACTGATTGGTGAATATTGTATTATCTCTGAGATGAATCCCACTTGATAATGATCTATGATTTTTTAAATATATTGCTGGATGCAGTTTTCCAATATTTTGTTGAGGAGTTTAATGTCTATGTTCATCAATGTAATTGGCCTGTCATTTTATTTATTTGTTGTGTCTGTATCTGGTTTGTGGATCAGGATGCTGCTAACCCCACAAAAAAGAATTTGGGAGTCTTCTCGATTCTTGGATGTTTTGGAAAAATTTGAGATGGATAGAGGTCAGTGCCTCCTTCAATATTTTGTTAACTACTCCTGTGAAACTGCCTGATCTATGGTTTTTGTGTGCTGGTAGTTTTTTCATTGCTTGCTTCAATTTTGGTAGTTGTTATTGATTAGTTCTGGGGGTTATATTTTTTCTTGAATAAGTTTTGGAAGATTATATGTTTCTAGAAATTTATCTGTTTCACCCCGGTTTTCATTCTTGACTTATAGTTATTTGCAGTACTTATGATTTGTATTTCTGGAGACTCAATAGTATTTTCTCTTCTTTCATTTTTGATTTTAATTATTTGGTTCCTCTATTTTTTTCTCGATGAGTCTATTTAAAGTATTGTTGATTTTGTTTATGTTTTCAAAGAACCAGCTCCTAGATTTATTGATCATTTAAATTGTTGTTTTAGTCTCCATGTCATTTAATTCTGCTCTGATCTTATTTCCTTTTTTCTACTCACTCTGGGTTTGTTTGTTGTTCTTTGCATTCCTGTAGATGTAGGGTTAGATTGTTTATTTGAAATGTTTCTATCATTTGTAGATAGGCCTCTATTTCTAAATTCCCTCTCAGAACTGCCTTCTCTGTGTCCTGGGGGTTTTAGGATGTTTTATGATCATTTTCTTTTGTTTCCAGAAACTTTTTGATATTTTCCTCGATCTTTTTTTAACTCATTCATTGTTTAATAGCATGCTTTTCATTCTCCATGAATTTGAATGTTTTTGTGTTTTTTACTTGAGGTTGATTCCTTTTTCAAGCCCTTGTGCTCCAAGAAAATGCTTGATATGTTTTCCATTTTCTTGAATTTGTTGAGGCTTGTTTTGTGTCCTATTGTTTGATCTATCTTTGAAAATATTCCATGTACATTTAAAGATAATGTGTGTGTGTGTGTGTGTGTGTGTGTGTGTTCAGTTGAATCGATTTGTTTGATTGTGTCATTCAGTGCCACAATATCCTTGGTGATATTTTGTATTATTTTGGAATATCTATCCTTTGTTGACAGTACAGGGTTAAAATCAGCTAACATAAGTGTTCTGTTATGTATACCTTTCTTGAAGTCCTCCTAGATTTTCCTTATATATTTGGGTGCTTCCGTGTTGGTTGCATAGGTGTTTACGATGTTTATAGCTTCTTGTGGATTCTTTGCTTGACTTTTATGAAGTCCTTCTGTGTCTTTTATAATGGGATTTGTTTTGAAATCTATTTTGTCTGATGAAAGTATGCAACCCTGGCCATTTATTTCCTGTCAATTTTCTTTGAATATTTTCTTCCAACCTTTACTTTTAGTCTGTGTATGTCTTTTCTTCTCACGTGGCTGTCTTGTAGTCAGCATATGTAGGGATCACTTTTTTTTTTAATCCTTCCAGCTACCTTTTTTATTACAGCATTTACTTCATTTACATTTAAGGTTATTATCGATAAGTACTTACTCATTTCCATTTTTCCCTTTTCTACCTGTGTTTATCTCTCTCTCACTCTTTTTCTTCATCTTCTTAAAGCAGATGCTTTAAAATATCTTACACTACTGGTTTGATGGGTGTGTATAGTTTTATCTTACTTTTGTCTGGAAATCTATTTTGGCTTCCATTTTAAATTAGAGATTGTTGGGTAGAGTAATCATGGTTGTAGACCTTTGCTTTTTTTCACTGCTTGGAATATTTCTTGCCATTCCTTTCTGACTTGTGGTGTGTCTGTTGAGAAATCAGCTGTTAGCCTTATTTGAGCTCCCTTGTATGTTACTAGCTCTTTCTGCCTTGCTGCCTTTAAGATTCTCTTTTGTGTTTGAATTTTGCCATTTTAATTATGATGTGTCTTGGAGTGGGCCTCATTGGGTTCATCTTGATTGGGACCCTTTGTGGTTCCTGGATGGGTGTGACTTTTTTATCTCCTCAAATTAAGGAAGTTTTCCATCATTACCTTTTCAAAGAGGTTTTCTCTCCCTTGCTCCACTTCTCCTCTAGTATCCTTATTATATAGATATTGTTACATTTCTTTTTGCTCTGCAGCTACCTGAACCATTCTTCAATTTTTCTTAAATTTTTGGATATTATTTTTCCTTTTCTTACTCTTCCTGGGATTTTTTTTTTACCTCGTACTCCAGCTCACTGATTCAATCATCTAACCTTCTTTTGATTCCTTCTACTGTGTTCTTCAATTCAGAAGTTGTATTCCTCATTTCCTCCTGGCCCTTGTTGATAGTTTCTATGTCCTTTTTCATAGATATTGTTCATAGTAAGTTCATTGTAGCTACCTTCTAGTTCTTTTGTAATTCTCACTGAGCTTATTAAGGTTCCTTATAATTATCATTTTGAACTCATATCTGATAGTTTACTTACCTCTATTTCATTTAGCACTCTTTTTGAGGATTCCTCATTTCCTTTGTATTGGGCGTTGTTTCTTTGTCTTCCTATCTTTTGGGAGACTCTTCTTGTTTGTTTCTCCTTCTTAAATTGATCTCTTTGACTCCCTGTCTTCATGGTATGCATTTCTATGGTAGGAGACCTCTGTGATTCAGTGGTATAGTCTCCTTGATCTTCTGAGCTTGATGCTCTTCAGATGCCCACTGCGCTATCTAGGTTGGCTCTCTGGATATAATTGGGTTTTGATTGTTGATGGGTCATTCTCTGGTGGGTCCTTCCCTCCAAGTGATTGACTGAGGATCACACTTCCTACAATGTCTTATATCTTGTTGTACAGGTGCTTCCAGAAGAAAACCACAAAGCCCAGGAAACAAACCCACACCTACAAAAATAACTACCACCCACAATCCCACAATCAACAGCAAATGAACCAGTATTAATAAGAACGTAAAAAGATTAAGACTATCATAAGAAAGAAGAGTGACTATGAGATGACCTACTGAAAGAAAAATGATTTTGAGAGGGTAGAGGGGGGATCACTAATAAGAGTTGGGAGTCAGAGCAATGTGAAGAAAGTAAAATTTTTTTCATATATTAAAAAAAGGAGTGAAGAAGATGGAATGAAGAAAGATAAGGAAAGTGTATAGTATTAGGTTTAAACACAAAATAAAATAAAATAAAAATAAAATAAAATAAGAGAGAGAGATAAAAAGAAAAAGTAAATAATAAAAAAATAGGAACCCAGTTAGAGAGAAAGACCTGCCACAGCACTATCAACGACAAATGTGCTAAAGTTAATACGAGTGGGTTGGGAATAAGAGGGAAAAGGAAAGAAATAAAAGTTTAAGAATATCTAAGGAGAAGGAAGTGATTTTGAGATGTTAGAGGGAGAGGAAATACTAACAGTGATGAAGAAAACCCAGGCTAAAAGAGAGAAAATTAAAATTTGAATTGAAATAAAGAGAAAAAAGAAGGAAAAAAGGCAGAAAAATAGGACAGATTGAAAGAGGAAAAAAAAACAACCCAGAAAAACAGGCTATAACAGGGCAACACTAAATTTTGAGATGATAAAAAGAGTAGGAGAGGGTAATGGTAAAATCTGAAATTTGAAATACAAAATTAGTGAATACATAGAGATAAAATGGAGAAAAAATGCAACAACTATCTTATCCACAACAAACACAAAGATTTATAAAGGTCGAAAGTGAGTGTGGATATTTTAAGTGAGGGAAAAAGAATGTGAGATGACATTGAGAAGAAAATTGGTTTTGATATACATTCTCAGGACTTTGAAGACAGTAGCAAAGTATTTGGGAACTGAACCCTTTTGCTCTTGCACTCAACTGGCACATATAAGCAATATTTTGAAGAGCTTAGTGAACAGCCAATGAAATTGCAGCTTATTTGAAGTTTGGAAACCAAAGATTGCGGAAGATGTTTAAAAATGGATGATAAGGTGAGACTTGAGAATACCAATAAGCCCACTGAAGGAGAGAAACCATGACCAAAGAAACCACCAACAGTAAAAAACACAAGGGAGCCCAATAAATAGAAGAAAGCACAACCCTAGAGCATCCAGAAAAGGAAATCAAACAGAGAACACCTCTGAGTCCCATAGAAGTCATATGACAGAGGTTCACCCTACAAAGACAACTGGCAAAGAGAATCAGGAATTGCAGAAACAAACAAAAAGAGTCACCTAAAATTGGGAGAAAGGATAGAACCTACAATTGAAAGGAATGAAAGATTTGTCACTAAAAGAGCTAAAAGAAATGGAGGCAGGCAAACTATCAGATATAGAATTCAAAAAAATGGTTATAAGAATGGTCAAGAAACTCACAGACAACTACAAGGAACTGAGGAAGAACTACAATGGTATGAAAGAGGAAATATAAACTATAAACAAGAACCAGGAAAAATGAAGAATACAATTTCCGAGGGGTGGGGGCTGATACTAGAGGGAATTACAAGCAAGTAACATAAAGCAGAGGACCAAATTAGTGAGTTGGAAGACAAGGTAGAAAGAAATATCCAGGTAGAACTCCTGCATAAAAAAAATAAATAAATAAATATGGAGATAGCTTAAGAGAACTGCAAGACAACATGAAACAAAACAACATTCAAGTCATAGAAATACCAAAAGGAGAAGAAAAGGAGTAAGGTATAGAAACCCTGTTTCAAAAAATAATGACAGAAAACTTCCCAAACCTTGAGAGGGAAACAAACCATATAAGTTTAGGAAGCACAGAGGGTCCCAATCAAGATGAACCCAAAGAGGCCTACTCCAAGACACATCATAATTAAACTGCCAATATTTAAAGACAATGAGAGAATCTTAAAAACAGCAAAGGAGAAATAAGAAGTAACATAAAAGGGAGGCCTGGTAAGGCTAGCACCTGATTTTTCAACAGAAATACTAGAAGCCAGAAGGGAATGACAAAAAATATTCTGAGTAATGAAAAGTAAAGGCCTGCAACCATGACTACTCTAACCAGCATGTCTTTCAATTAAAATGAAAGGGAAATAAGGAGTTTCCCAGTTAAAAAAAAGGCTGAGAACACATCCCCACCCAACCAGTAAGATATACTACAAGGACTGCTATAAGAACAGAAAGAAAAAGAGTGAGAGAGAGACGAACACAGATACAAAAAGGGGGTATAAGTATATATCAATAATAACCTTAAATGTTAATGGATTAAATGCTCCAATCAAAAGGCATAGGGTAGATGAATGGATAAGAAAACATACCCAACACATATGCTGCCTACAAGAGGCCCATCTCAGAAAAAAAGAAGACCCACACAGACTGAAAGTGGAAAGTTGTAAAAAAAATATTCCAAGCAAATGGGCAGGAAAAAAAGAGCAGAGGTAGCAATACTTATATCAGACCAAAAAACTTCAAAATAAAAACCATTATAAGAGACAGTGAAGGACACTCCATAACACTGAAGGGAAGAATCCATCAAGAAGACATAAACATTGTAAATATATATGCACCCAACATAGGAGTGCCCAAATATATAAGGAAAATCTTAGAGGACTTCAAGAAAGATATAGATAGCAACACAGTTATACTAGGGGCTTTTAACACCACACTGTCAAATATGGACAAATGGATAGATGTCCCAAATAATATATCAACAAGTGTATTGTGGAATTGAACAATGTCCTAGATCAAATGGACTTAACTGATTACACACACACACACACACACACACACACACACCCCTTCATCTCAAAGAAGCAAATACACTCTTTACACTTTTCTTTTTTAATGCACTTGGAGCATTTTCAAAGACAAACCACATGATAGAACACAAAACAAGCATCAATAAATTCAAGAAAATTGAAAGCATATCGAGCATTTTCTCAGACCCCAAGAAACTAGAAACCAACCTTGAGGAAACAACTCAAAAATATTTAAATTCATGGAGATTGAATATCATGCTATTAAACAATAAATGGGTTAATAATCAGATCAAGGAAGACATCAAAGAGTTTCTGGAAAGTAATGAAAATGAATGCACAACAGTCCAAAACTTGCGGGACATAGCAAAGGCAGTTCTGAGAGGGTAGTTCATAGTGATACAGGTCTAACTGAAAATGATAGAAACATTTAAAATACACAACCTAATCCTACAGCTACAAAAACTGGAGGAACAACAATAAACAAAGCCAAAAGTGCGTAGAAGGAATGAAATAACCAATATCAGTTAATTAAATGACATAGAGACTAAAAGAACAATATAAAAAATCAATAAATCCAGGAGCTGGTTCATTGAAAAGATAAACCACATTGAAAAATAAAGCCCTAGGAATAAACCAAACCAAAGAGGTAAAAGACCAATACTAAGAAAACCACACAACACTAAAGAAAGAAATTAAGGAAGACACAAATAAATAGAAGCATATACTCTATTCATGGATTGGAAGAATTAACATCATCAAAATGTCCATACTACCAAATCAATGTATAGATTCAATGTTGTCCTTATTAAAATACTAATGACATGTTTCACAGATGTAGAAGAGACATTTCAAAAATTTATATGGAACCATAAATGACCCTGAATAGCTGTAGCAATTTTGAGAAATAAGAACAAAGTCAGAGGGATCACAATATCTGGCATCAAACTATATAATAAGGCCATCGTAATCAAAACTGCCTGGTACTAGCATAAGAAGAGACACATAGATCAATGGAACAGAATAGAGAGCCCAGAAATAATCCCAAGTCTCTAGAGTCAATTAATACTCAACAAAGATGGCAGAAGCATACAATGGAGTAAAAATAGACCCTTGAACAACTGATATTGAGAGATCTATACAGTTACATGAAAAAAAATGAAACACAACTACCCACTTACACCATACACAAAAATAAACTCGAGTGATAAAAGAGTTATATATATGTTGCAACATCATAGAAGTCCTAGGGGAGAACAAAGGCAGAAAAATCTCAGATATTCCATGCAGCATATATATGTTCACTGACTGTCCCCTAGAACAAGGGACATGAAAGAAAGAACAAACAAATGGGACTTCATCAAAATAAGAAGTTTCTGCATGGTTAAAGAAAATGAGCAAAATGAAAAGGGAATCAACCACATGGTTGCCAAATGAAAAATGTTTGTCAATGACACCCCAGGCAACAGTTTGATCTCCAAAATATATAAAGAACTCACATGACTCCACTCCAGGAAGACAAACACCTCAATTAAGAAAGGGGCAAAGGACTTGAACAGACACTTCTCCAAGAAGGACATACAGAGAGCACAGAGACAGATGAAAAGATGTTCAGCACCTCTAGTCATCAGAAAGATGCAAATTAAAACCACAATGAGATACCACTTCAAACCAGTCAGAATGGTCATCATAAACAAATCAACGAACAACAAGTGCTGGCAAGGTTGTGGAGAAAAAGGAACTCTGCTATGATGTTTATGGAAATGCAGACTTATGCAGCCACTGTGGAAAAGAATATGGGATTTCCTCCAGAAACTAAAAATGAAATGAGCTTTCAACTCACCAATTCCATTGGAGGGATTATAACCTATGGAGGGTGGGAGGTGAAGAGGGGTGGGGCTGGGAAAGTGGTGGCTGGAAAATGTTGATGTGGTGATGATGTGATGGGATGCAGGGAGGAGGGTAAAGGGAATAAAAAATGAGACAACTGTAATGGCATAATCAATAAAATATACAAAAAACAAATTTATCCTTATAGATTGAACAGGAAAAGAATTCTGATACACCAATTCAATAGAATCTATGTACTCTAATGTTCATAGCAGCACAACATACAATACCCAAGTGCTAGGACCAACCTAAGTGCCCATAAGTAAATGAGTGGATCAAAAAACTACGGTACATTTACACAATGGATTACTACACAGCAGAAAGAAGGATCTCCTTTTGCGACAGCAGGTATGGAACTGGAGAGCATTATGCTAAGTGAAATAAGCCAGGCCATTAGAGAAAAATACCATATGATTTCACCTATGAGTGGAACCTAATCAGCAAAACAAACAAGTAAGCAAAATATAACCAGAGACATTGAAATAAAGAACAACCTAACAGTAACCAGAAAAGAAGGAGAGGAGATAACAGGGGGAAAAGGGAAAGGGTCATTAAGGAACATGCATAATGGGCACATGGACAAAGCCAGAGGGTGGGTAAGATCAAAGGTGGGAGGTGAGGATAGAAGGGGTGGGCAGGAGTGGTGGTGGGGTAATGGAGAATACTGTACTTAAACAATTAAAAAAAAAGAAATTTTGAATGGCTGAACTGGGGAGAAATAGTGAGTGCAGAATGGAAACAAGTGTAACAAGAGAGAAAACAAAATTTAAAATGAAAATAATAAGGCATAAGAAGAAGATAATATGAGGTAACAGACGGAGAGGCAAAATATGTATATTGAAATAAACTATAGTATAATATCTAGTGACAATAAACACAAACATAATAAGCTAGAAATGAATGTTAAAACACTATACAGGAAAGAAAATATCACAAATCATTGAGAAGTCCACAGTGGGTTTCATCTTTGTAGCATCTATTATTTACCACTGTTTTTTCTTTCTGGATCCGCTTTTGGCGATGGCAGATGGTAACCTCATCTGACCTTAGGCAGCCTGTTCGAGGCTTCCTGGGATCTACTGTCTGTGACTGCCCCCTCAGTTGTTAATCTAGTCACTCTGCATAAGCACCACAGTTGGAGGAGGAGAATTCCTCCTGGGGTAGGGGCTATTTTTTCCCTTCAGACTGCTCTCACTGGGCTCTGGGGAGTCGTCTGCTTAAGCAAGATGGCTGCTGCTGTGTGATGAATGACTCAGCACCAGGATTGTGGCAGCAACTCTCTCAGTTCCCTCCACAAAGCTAATGTCCACAGTCTCTCCTGAAGTGTCTCTCGTCCATTCTGCAGCCTCCTTTGCCAGAGCACAGCAAGTTGCTGCAAATGAAAATTTATGTGTTTGCCTTTAAAAGGCTCTGCATCTCCAGCCACCTGTCTCTGGCAGTGTGCAACCCTACCTCTTGTTGCCACTGGATGAGATCATGTACTTTTGGGCTCTGGTGCTTTAGGCTTGCGTTCCCAGCTTAAGCTTTATACTCCACACTTCTCAGTGGACCCAACTGGCTACTTAAGTATCCCCCCAGTGCTTCAGCTGCTACCTTTGGCTGCCCAGTCAGCCCTCTTGTGTTTCCACCACCCTCCCTACCAGTCAAGTTGTGCTAAAGCTGATTCTTCTGTCCGTCTGAGATTATAAGGCTTCTCTCGCTATTGTTTAGTTGTTTGTTCCTGGTGATTTCTTGACAATTTAACTGAAATTACAGATCGATCCTATGAGGAGGGTAGTGTGACTTCTACTCACTCTGCTGCCATCTTGGATCCTCATGTACCATGTCTGTATATACTCATCTGTTGTTGAGGAATGGGGTTGCTTTCACATTTTCACTATTGCAAATAACAGTGCATTGAACATAGGGGTGAATATATCTTTTCAAAGTAGTGTTTATGATTTGTTCAGATATATTCCCAGAAGTAGAATTATTGGGTCTGAGGCAGTCCCAGTTTCAATTTTTTGAGGAACCTCCAAATATTTTCCACAGTAGCTATATCAACTGCATTGACATCAACAGCACACAAGGGACCTCTTTTGTCTACCTCCCTACCAGCCTTTGTTTATTTATTGATGATAGCTATTCTATCACAACATAACTGTTGTGAGCTAATATGTCATTGTGGTTTTAATTTCCATTTCTCTGATGACTGGTTATGTTGAGCATCTTTTCATATGCATATTAGCCTACTTTATGTCCTGTTGGATAAATGTCTATTCAGATCCTCTGCTCATTTTTAAATGAGGCTTTTTAATAATTTTGAGTTGTATAAGGTTTTTATAAATTTTGGATTAATCACTTATTTGTTGCATCACTGGTGAATATATTCTTCCATTAAATAGGTTATGTTTCCTTTGTTGTGAAAAAAGTTTTTTAGTTTGATCTACTATTTAAAAAAAATTTAATATACTTTGCCTAAAGGAGAATATCAGAAAAGACAAAAAACAAACAAACAAACAAAAACTATTGTTAAGAACTATGTTATAGAATTACTGTCTATTTTTTTAAAGGAGTTTTATGGTTTCAGGTCTTATGTTTAAGTCTTTAATCCACTTTGAGTTTATTTTTTATGCAGTATATTAAGGTAGTCTAGTTTCATTTATTTTGCAAGTATCTATGCAATTTTCCCAACACCATTTATTGTCTATCTGTGCCTCTATTAAAATATATTAATTGACAATATAAGCATGGGTTTATTTCTGGGATCTCTATTCTGTTCTATTGTTGTATGTGTCTACTTTTATGCCAAAATCATGATTTTTAGTATGATAGCCTTGCAGTTTAGTTTGACATCAGGTAGTGTTGTACCTTTGACTTTGTTTTTCTTTCTCAAGATTGCTGTGCATTTTTGAATTTTTTTTGTGTGTGTTTCTGTGTACATTTTAGATTATTTCTAGTTCTGCTAAAAATGTAATTGGTGTTTTCATAGGGATTTCGCTGAAAATATACATTGCTTTGGATAGTATGGACATTTTAATGATAATCATCTCCATAAACATGGTTTATGCTTCCATTTATTTATATCTTCTTCAATTTCTTCAATGTCTTATCATTTCCTGAGTACAGATCTTTTACATCCTTGATTAAATTTAGTCATCAGTATTTTATTTTTATGCAAAATAATATGTGTCCATTTATTTTTATTTTTTATGCAATCCTGGAGATTCCCCAGCTTTGATTTCTCTCACCACCCTAATCGTCATCAATGGATATCATATAACCCCTTTACATCTTCCCCTTTGATTTTGATGTATAAAATAAGTGGCAAAACTACCAATGTCTGGATTGTGTACTCAATCTGTTGAGATTTAACTCCCTCACAATTGCTGTCGGTTTGGCTTAAGTAAACTAAAAAATTCTTACAGGTTTGGATGCTTTTTACATTGACAGAAATAAGATTTGCATTAGCGTTGTCTGCTCCCTTTTGTTGAGAAACTTGTGGATCTATTCGGGTGGTCTTCTGTTGTGGTCCAAAGCCATTGACTAGATGTGTTGGTGCTGGAACCTCTTGGAAGGAGCTCTGGTGCAAGTTGATATCAGATGGTACTTGTGACTGGCTTACAGCTACCTGTTATGAACTAGAGGGTGATCCAGAATTGATAGCTGCCAATTTTTATACTGGGTATGTGTGGAAAAGACCACATTATAAACCGATGCAGGCTGCCCCCAGTACCAGGCTTGGGGAAGATCAGCAAATGGCACAAGGCAGTGCTAGATTTGCTGTCACTTTCCCATAAGGCTTAGCTTCTATAAGAGATTTGGGTATACGCAAATTCACTGAGGCAGGATCTCAGACAGTCACAATGGTGGGGGGGGGGTGATGTTCACCAGGTTAATGCAGATTCATATTTGTCACCATTGCTGAGCTTGAGACCACTCAGTACAAGTCTTAGGGTGCATTGATGATAGCTGCCACTTGGCCTAACTATAGTCTCTAGTGGTGAGGCAGGGTCTTAGGGAGTCCTTAGGATAGATCTAGCATATTTCACCAGGATAAGTTGGAATCAAATTTGGTCACAAGGGGGGAGGGCTCAAAACAAAGACAATGACAGTCATCCCTCCAGCCCTTGACCTGAAACCATATAACTTAGTGCCTTCCTATATGTTTCTAACTCTTCTTGAGTTTAATCTGAATTCTTCCACAATTTTTAATGGCTTACTGCAGTTAAGAGATTCAAATGATGCATGAGTTGGATGGAGTAGGACCTTCAGGATTTATCTGGGTGAAGCTAATGGAGTTCACCTGGCTAATGTAGAATGAGATTTTGCCATATGTGTGGAGGGACCAAAGAGGGACAATGATGGACATCATTTCAGCCCTCTCTCTGAAGACACACAACTCAGTTTCTCTTATTATATATCTAGCAATCCCTGAGCATTACATAAATTCCTTGAGTGTTTTTTAAGAAAGACTGCAACCCAAACCAGTCTTGCTGCTTCTGAAAGAGCCTAAAAGGATGAGAGCCATCAAGGTTGAGTGAGTGGAGTTCAGGGTAATGCAGATGTTGATTTTGCTTTGTGTTGGGAGGGTTTAAAACAAGAAAGATGCTTCCATTGTCTCTTTTGGAGAAGGGCTCAAGAGACAATGGTGGCCATTCCAGTGTCCTGAAGTCATACAACTCAGTTTCTCCCTGTATGGCAATGAACCCCCCACCCAAGCCACTGTCCTTCCACTGGAGTCAAAGGTGAGTGCCTCCTTGATAATCTGTGCCTGATACATTTAAGAAGACTCCTGGGTTTTCAGAAATCTTCCTTTTTACCCAGACAGGTAGATTTTCACAGCCAGGTGTTTTGTGTGCTCATCTTCCTGGTACTGAGGTTCTGGGATGGGGAGCACCACATGGAGCTGAAGCTCCTCCTCTGGAGGATCAAAGCAGGTGAGATATCTTCTCAACCATTATGTGTGAGTGTGAGATCAGCCCATTTCAAATCTCCATAGCTTCCTCTAATCTCAACATGGTTTCTTTTTTATATGCTTAGTTATAGAACTTCCATTCAACTAGTCTTCATAAGGTTCTCCAGGTTGATTTTTCTAAAATTTAGTTGTAATTTTGATGTGGTCATGGAAGTAAGTAAGCACTACATCCATGTACTCTGCCATCTTGGTAGGAAACCTCACTAGCTGCATTCTAATTGTTATTTACTAAGTACTAATCTGGATCTTCATGGGTCTGGATTTTATTTTCTTTCATAAAGAAATCATTCTTGGACCTGGCTCGTGTAGTTCAGTGGACTGAGTGCTAGCCTGCAAACCAAAGGATCGCTAGTTCGATTCCCCAGTGAGGGCACATGCCTGGGATTTGGACCAGGTCCCCAGTAACGGGCACTCAATAGGTAACCACACATTGGTGTTTCTCTCCCTCTCTTTCTCCCTCCTTTCCCCTCTCTGTAAAAAAATAAATAAATAAAATCTTATTTTTTTTAATGAAAAATGTACAAAAGATGAAAACTCATAGATTTTCTTAAAATCATTCTTGAATTTGAGTTATATTTTCTGTTTCTTTTACCATTCTATAATTTTAAATGGCATACTATACATGTTTTAAGGATTTTAAGGATTCTGTTTTATTTCTCTAACAAATAATTTTGTGGTATTTGTTTCTCTTCAGTGTAACTAATTTGATATAATTCAAATTCCAGACTCTGCCTTAGCTGCAGTGTCCATGAGCTCTAATCTTTCGTTAAGTCTTTCATGTTATAGCTGCTTCTTTTCAATGGTCTCTGTGGAGTCATCCCAATGCATGCAAATTTGGCAATCAGCAAATGTTTGGAGTGGACTTTATGAGTAGGTTTTGGGGGATTAAACCTTTTATAGCTCATTCATTTCAAAGATTTCCCCCTCAGTTTCTCACTGTTATGAAAACCTTAAAATATATCCTCTGATAGCTCAAATTAGTATGACAGTGGCTCCTCATAGCCTGTGTTCTCAAGCAAAACTTACAATGTTGTAAATTTTACCTGCCTAATTTATTCTTTCAGAAATATATTTCACTCCATTTACTGTATCTCTGTGACTACTTTCAAGTTTCATCAAATGAAGCTTTTCTTTTTTTTTTACCAGATTTTATAGTTATGTGTGAAAAGCTAATCTAACTGACTCTACATTTATAAATTAAGTTTCAATTTTAGTTATGGTTTTTAGTCTATTTTCTAGTCATTATAATGGTTGTTTCTTCAATCATCTCTATTATTTTTTTATCATATTAGTAACATTTTATGTTTCAATTACAGTTTACATTACTTTCAGGTGCACAACCCAGTGATTAGACATTTATATAACATATAAAGTAATCATCCCCCCAAAAACTGTGACCTACCTGGTACCATACAGAGGCATTATTATGTTATTAGCTGTATTCTGTATGTTGTATTTTACTTGCCTATGTCTATTCTGTATTTGTATTTCTTAATCTCTTCAACTTTTTCACCCATTCCCTCAAGCCCCCTACCATCTGGCAACTATCAAAATGTTCTCTGTGTCTACGAGTCTGTCTCTTTCCTGTTTTTTTTTTCCATTTGTTTTGTTTTTGGATTCCACATATAAGTGAAATCATATGGCATTTGTCTTTCCCTGTCCAACCTATTTCACTCAGCACAATATCCTCTGGGTCCATCTATGTTGTTGCAGAGGGCAAGATTTAATTCCTTTTATGGCTGAGTCATATTCTATTGTATATATGTGGCATTTTAAATTAATTAATCTGTTGATGAACGCTTAGGTTGCTTCCTTATCTTGGCTATTGTAAATAATGCTATAATGAAAATATGGATGCATATGTCTTTTGAACTTAGTGTTTTGAGTTTATTTGAATAAATACCCAGAAGTGCTATTGTTAGGTCCTTGGTTTCTCATTAAATGGCCATTGTTTTAAAGTACATTTTGTCTGGTATAAGTAGTGCTACCCCAGCTTTTTTTTTTTTCCTATGAAATATCTGTTTCTATTTCTTCAATTTCAGTCTGCACGTGGTTTTCAATCTGATGTGGATCTCTTGTAGACATCATATGTAAGGGTGTATTCAGCCACTGTCTTTTTATTAGAACACTTAATCCATTTGATTAATAGTTATTGCTGATACACATTTATTGCCATTTCACTATTCATGTTTTGATCTTTTAGTCTTCTTCTTAAAGAAGATATTTTATCATTTTTGTAGTGCTGGTTTAGTGGCGATAAACTCCTTTACCTTCTTCTTGTCTGGGAAGTTCTATCTGTTCTTTGATTATAAATGATAGCTTGGCTGTGTAGAGTAATCTTGTTTTAAGTCCTTGCTTTTCATTACTTTGATTATTTCTTGCCATCTTTCTGGCTTGCAAAGCTTCTGTTGAGAAATAAACTGACAGTCTTAAGGGAACTCCTTTTTATGTAACTAACTGCTATTCTCTTGATGCTTTTAAGATTCTCTCTTTGAGCCCTGGCTGGTGTGGCTCAGTGAATTGAATGGTGGCCTGCAAACTAAAGGGTCATTGGTTAGATTCCCAGGTGGGGTACAGGCCTGGGTTGCAAGCTGGGTCCCCAGTTGGGGATGTGCAAGAGGCAACCACATATTGATGTTTCTCTCCCTCTCTTTCCCCCTCCCTTCCTCTCTGTCTACAAATAAATAAATAAAATATTTTTAAAAAATATTCTCTCTTTGTCTTTAATGTTTGACACTCTAATTATGTGTCTTTGTGTGGGCTTCTTTGGGTTCAGCTTGTTTGGGACTCTGCACTTTCTTGGCTTGTCTATTTTCTTCACCAAATTAAGGAAGTTTTCTGTCATTATTTTTCAAATAATATTTTTCATTTCTTGCTTGCTTTCTTCCCCTTCTGGAACACCAATAATGTAAATGATGATATTCTTGAAGTTGAACCAAAGACTCCTTAAGCTATTCTTATATTTTTGGATTATTTCCTTTTTTTTTTTTGATGTTCTGTTTGTGTTTTTTTCTGCTTTATTATTCTCTGCTTCATCTACTCTACTATTGATTCCCTGATATATAGTCTTCACTTTAGTTAATATAGTCTTCATTTGCGGATGATTTTTAAAATATTTTCTATCTTCATTTTCATGTATATTTTCCTATTTCTTTGTTGAAGTTTCCACTGAATCGATCTATTATTTTCCTAAGTGCACTGAGCATGTTTATATCCAGTGTTTTGAACACTGCATGTGATAGATTGCATGTCTCCATTTTGTTTAGTTCTTTTTCTGTAATTTTATTCTGTTATTTTATTTGGAACATGTTTCTTTGTGTTCCAATTTTAGCTGCTTCCCTTTATTTGTTTCCATGTTTTAAATAAAGCTGCCACCTCTCCAAAGCTGTGTAGAGTGGCTTAGTACTAAGCCCATTGAAGCAGTCTCCCTGGTCACCTGGTGGCGCTGTAGATGTACCCCACCTCCATGTGAGCTATGTGCACTTTCCTGTTATAGTTGAGCCTTGATTTCTATTGTCACATCAATGGGAGGGATTTACCCCTAGGGTGATCAGCTGTAAGTGCTAACCACTACCACAGCAGAGGAGCTTATGTGCAGAAGTTGACCCCTTGTGCCATCACTTTTCTTTAGTGGGCTCAGGTATGTACTGAGTCCACCCCTTGGATGTGTTCCTCATGGAGGTGGTTGTGTGGTGCTCTGACATGATCTGAGGCTGTTTTGGGGTGCACAAGGTCTGGGGCCTCCAAGGACGTTCAAACCAAAGTCAGATGTGGCTTATGTCCTTCCTAGGGCCACCTGGCATGAACTACTAAGTAGCCTGCAGATGGCTGCTACTTTGCTGGGCTTCGAGGGGCCCAGGAGGGACCAAGCTGGAAGCCAAACGTGGATGCCACTAATGTTGGGCTTAAGGGCCACTTTGTGAGAGGGACAGGGCACACAGAACCCAGATGCTGATTGTTTGAAAGATTTTAAGAAGGTCTGAAAACTGAGCCAAGACAGGCCATTTGTATGGAAAATGGCTTGGGCTGGACCTACATATTGACTGGAGTGACGTATCAGGAAATGACTAGGGCTGGGCTAACTGTGTTAGCCAGGTTGGTTGGAGAATGAGATATGCCCAGCTTCTAGCTCTGTGTGGGGATAGCTCAAAAAGGAACAATGACCTCTGCCACCACTTCTCCCTGGGAGAAACCCTGCCCCCCAACTCTCACCTTGATGCCAGGGAATTCAGCTCTTCTCCAAATGTCTCCAGTGCCTTTCGAGCTACTGTCTTAGTGCTGGAGGTCAGAGCAAGTGTGTTTGGGGAATGTGTCCATTCACGAGTGGACACATTAGGAGGAATGCTTGGGACACCAGAATCCTTCTGTCTTACTCAGCCACAACCCCACTGGTGTTCACAACCATAAGTTATGGTGATTTCTCCTCCCAGCTCTGAAACCCTAGGATGGAGGTGTCTGGTGTGGGGCTGCGACCCCTCATTCTCTCAGATAAGACTTCTGAATTTGAGGTATCCTTCCTGATTATTAACAATCACACTTGGTTGTGGGAACAGCCTGTTCCTCATTTCCACCTTTCTTACCAGGGCCTGGCTTATTCCTTATATCCTTAGTTATAAGACTTCTGTTCAGTTACCTTTCAGGTGGTTTTGAATAATGGTTGTTCTGTAATTTGATTGTAATGTTGATGTCATTGTGAGAACTTCATAGTACTGGGTTTCCCTACACTGCCATCTTGACCACATTAAAAGACCACAGTGTCTTTTAATGTCCCCTTTAGAGAGGTGTCTATTCAGATCCTCTGCCCATTTTTAGTTGGATTGTTTGTTTGCTTGATGTTTTTGAGTTATTTGTATATTTTGGACTTTAACACTTTGTCGGAGCTGTTGTTTGCAAATATTGTTAGCCATTTGGGTGGTCGCCTCCTTGTTTTTCTTGGGCTTTTTTATATGCAAGAAAAGGTTTTTAGTTTAATATAATTACATTTTTATTTTTTCTATACTCCCCTTGCTTTTTGGGGTCAAATTCATAAAATGTTCCTATGACCAAGTTCTATAACTTTGGTGCATATGTTTTATTCTATGCAATTTATTTTTTCAGATCTTATATTTAGGTCTGTAATCCATTTTGAATTTATTTTTGTACATGGGAATGAACTAATCTAGTTTCATTATTTTGCATGTGGCTTTCCAATCTTCTTAGCACCATTTATTGAAGAGACTATTTTACTCCATTGTATATTTTTGGATCCTTCGTCAAAAGTTATTTGCCCATATATTATGGTTTTATTTTTGGGCTCTCATCTGTTCCATTAGTCAGTGTGTCTTTCTTTCTGCCAATAGTATGGTGTTTTTATTATTATAGTTCTGTAATATATAATTTGAAGTCAGGTAGTATGAAACTTAAGGGCTCTTTTCTTGTTTGTTTTTTTGTTTGTTTGTTTGCTTCTTGTTGTTTTTTTTCCCCTGAATTTCTTTCAATATTTGGAGTCTTATGTTTCCATATAAATCTGAGAATATTTTTTGTTCTATTATTTTATAAATTACATTGGGATCCTGATGGAGGTTGCATTACATGTGTATATTGCTTTGGGTAATATGGTCATTTTAACTAAGTTGATTCTTCTAATTCATGAACATAGAATATCTTTCCATCCCATTATGTCTTTTGATTGGAGCATTTGATCTATTTACATGTAAGGTTATTATTGATAGGTATTTACTCATTTTTTCTGTACCTGTCTTTTTCTCTGTCTCTCTGTCTCTCTCTCCCTTTCTCTCTGACTCTCTCTTTTTCTTGTTCTTTTTTGCAGTCTCTTTAATATCTCTTGCAGTGGTGATTTGGTAGCAATATACTCATTTAGCCTTCTTTTATCTGGGGAGCTCTTTATGTCATCATCTATTTTAAACGAGAGCTTTGCTGGATTAAGTATCCTTGTTTGTAAGTCCTTGTTTTTCATTACATAGAATATTTTCTGCCAATCCTATTTGGCTTGTAGCATTTCTGTTGATAAATCAGCTGATAGCCTTATTAGAGCTTCCTTATATGTTACTTGCCGTTTTTCCCCTTCTGCCTTTAAAATTATTTCTTTGTATTTAACATTTGGCATTTTAAACATGATGTGTCTTGGAGTAGTCCTCTTTGCGTTCGTCTTGATTGGAACCCTTGATGCTTTCTGAACTTGCATGACTTTTCCCCTCACCAAGTTAAGGTCATTTTCTGTCATTATTTTTTTCAGACAGGTATTCTATCCCTTGCTTCTTTTCTTCTTTCTCTAATATGCCAGTGATGAAAATGTTTTTATGTTTCATGTTGTCCTGAAGTTCTCTTAAACTATCTTCATTATTTTTGAGTCTTTTTTATTTTTTTATTTGTTGCTTTGTCTGGGTATTTCTTTTACCTTGTCTTCCATCTTGCTCATTCAGTCCTCTGTTTCACCTGGCCTGATTTTAATTCCTTCTAGTGTATGTTTCATTTCAGTTATTGTATTTTTCATTTCTTCCTGGTTCTTGTTCAGAGTCTATATTTCCTTTTTTGTGCTGCTGTACTTCCCAGTAAGTTCCTTGTAGTTGTCACTGATTTACTTGAGCACCCTTATAACCATTATTTTGAATTACTTGAGAGTTTTCTTGTCTCAATTTCATTTAGCTCTTTTACTGGGGATTCTTCCGTTCCTTTTGATAGGGGTTCTTTCTTTGTCTCTCCATTTTAGGTGACTCTGCTTGTTTCTGCATCTCAGGATGCTCAGCTTTTCCTCCTTGTCTTCATGGCTTGGACTTTTGTGGTAGGAGTTCTGTGGGAATAGTGGTGCCTTCTCTTCAATCTACTGATATGGATGCTCTAGGGTTAGCCTTTATTCAGTTTACATGGGCTATCTTGTTGTACTTTGGCTTTATTTATTGGTGGCTCATTCTTTGATGTGTTCTCCCCTCCAGAAGGCTAACTGGGAGTCACAATTCCTGTCGCGTCTTATATGCTGCTGTACATGTATTTGTTGGCAAGGCAATATTATCAGAAAACTAAGCCCATGCCAGCATAATTACCCCCAATACATCAGCGATATAAACAACAATTGAGCACATATTAATAAAGGCAGATGGAGATTAAACATGTTATTGGATAGGAAAAAGAGAATATGAAATTGCTAGAGAAGGGGAAAATTATTTTGAGTGGACTATTTAGGAGAAATAATGAGTAGAAATGGGGCAAGGAACAGGAGAGGGAAAATATAAAATATAAGTTAAACAAGGAAGGGTGGTGGCAAAATGGAGTAAGAAAAAAGAAGAGTATAGTATGAGGTTTGAAATAAAGTAATAAAATATATTGAACCAAAGGGAACAAAATTACAGAAAAAACACAGCAGGGTCCATAACAATGTTGGCCAAACAAAGATTAATAGAGGTGGAAAGTGAGTAAGATTATTATACCAAAAAGAAAAGAGAATATGGAATGTCTGTAGTAAAGAAAAGTGATTTTGAGAGGAAAGGGGAAGAAAGATACTAAGAATAAGTTGTAGAATCAGGCTAAGAAAGGGAAAAAAATTAAAATAAAATTCCTAACTCAAATGAGCAAGGGTTGGGGTATGGTTAAGTGGAGTAAGGAAGGGGGAGAGTAACCATGAGATTTGAATACATAAAAAAGTGAGCAAATAGGAATTCTGTTGAAGGAGAACAGTAATAACTATAATATTCACAACCAGCATGCCACAGTTTATAAAGGTGGAAAGGAAATAAGAATAGTATAAGAGGGGGGAAAATGTGAGCCGATTAAAGGAAGGAAGAATATTTCTGAGAGGATAGGTGGAGGAGAAATAGTAAGATTAAAGAATAGGAACAGGCATAGCATGGGTAAAAATAAAATTTACAACAAAAATAAGAAAGGTCCGGAAGAAAGCAAAATGAAGTAAGACAAGGGAAAGGTACAATGTGAGGTATGAAATAACAATAAAATGAAAAGTAATATATAATCTGAATGAAAATAATAAAAAATAAAAGACCAAGAGTCATGAATTATTTAGAATACAATTGAAGCAAAAGAAGAATTATTAAAAGGACTATGTGAAAGGAAGGGAAGAAAAATATGTAAATTCTGAAGAAGCTTGAGGTGAAATTTGTCTCAGTCATTTGTTTGCTTTCTGACTTCTCTTTCTGGATCTACCTCTGTTTTTTTATCAGCTTGAGATTCAGGGGTTGGTCATCCAACTTCTGGTAACACCACCTGTATCACCTTCACCTGCCTCTAGAGAGAGCTTCTGTTGAAATCAGGATGGCAGGGCCCCTAGGTCGCCCCTGGGAGGAACGGCTCAGTCTTATGGGAAAATTTTGGGTGTGTTCCCCCTGCCCCTGCACCACTCTTCTTGGTCTGTCCCATCTTATTAATAATGCATACTTTCTGATTAAATAGCTGTCCATTTCATGGGGGATGGTATTCTGTGTAAGAGTGTCAGTTCTCTTCTGCTTGATGTTGATAGCAGCGCTGTGTGAGAGTTGAGGATGGGTAGGGTCCTGAATCCCCCTTGTTGCAATTTTCTGATCTCCCTGCTTTGCTGGCCTCAATGAAATAGGGCCCTAGCAACCAGTGTGTTTTTCCTCTTATGAGAAGTTCAAAATGGGTCCTTTCGGCATTTCTCTTCTCTTCCTGTCTTTCTGCGGTGGATATGCAACCTTCAGAAGATTCTTGAGCCTGTTCTGCCTGTTTTGCAGAGCTTTCCCATTGGATGTAGTGGGGTGATGCTTGCAATCTAGCAGGAGGTAGGAGCTGGGTGAGTCATTCACTTTCTGGTGGTTTGACCTCTGCCTGCAGGGGAAGAGGCCTCTGCCTGTCTATAAATAATCTCAGGTGCTCAACTCTTGCCTGCCCAGTTCCCAGCCCACTGCCCTCACTGTAGACACAGTCCTGAACTCTTCACTCTGCACAGCCTCCAGTCTCCTAGCTGCACCAGGCTGGAGCCACAAAATCCCCTTGTTGTGCACCTTTCTGCTCTCTCAGCCCAGCTATAGTCAGTAGGAGCAAATTGTGCTTTAATCTGTTCCATTTGCTGGCAGGCCAACTGCGCATGGGGTCTGTGGGGGTCTGTCCAGAGTCTGTCCAGGGTAGACAGTCTGGACCTCCGTGTGCCATGAAGGTCAGGTCAGCCTGGGCAAGCTGCCCAGTGGTATCTTGAAGGTCACTCTGCAGGAATCCTTGAGCTATGTGATACCCATGTGCTGTAGTCCCCAGTGACCAAAGTCCTGGCATGATCCCACTATTGTCTAAACTTGTATAAAACCCCTGTATCCAGCAATAGGCACACACCAGCAATAAAGCTGCTGCTGTGTGTGTGTGGATGCTGCTTCAATAAAGTGTTGCTGCTGCAGCTCTTATGTCTGCCCCTCATTCTTTCCTCTATTTGTGCACCTCACCACCGAAACCTTCCCTAACTGAACAGCTGGACTCTGACATTTGGCGAGGAGAATGGGATGAGGTGAATAGTGCCTCCAGCATGCCCCTGATGGTCTCTGGATGGATGACATGTGTCCCCAGGCTCTGGAGGACTGGGATGCTATATGCCTTTTTCCAGAGGACATCAGGAAGGCCCTTGCATGAGTGGAGGTCAATGTGCCTGCAGCACCATGGGGAGGCCCTGGAGTGGTACCCGGCAGCTATGGAACATATGTTAATGGGATTAGAAGCTTGATCCCATTGATGCGGGATGGAAGCCCTGGGCCCCTGCTGCCCTATGACCCTCAAGGCTCTGTACAGGAGGCAACAGGAACCAGAAGCAGTGAGCACAGCTGGGGAGTGCAGCCTCCTGGTGGCTGTGGAGTGGAGTAACAGCCTGCAGAGTGCAGGCGGCGGCACCGGGAACCTGGAGCCCCCTAAGCGAAGCAGCATACCACGATGCCCTGTACCAATGCTTCTAAATGTAGCCAGTGCAGCTTCCAGTGTGGCCACCTGTCTGTGACCGGCTGGGCCAGGTGTACTGGCAGGTGAGATCACCGTTAAGCAATTGCCCAAGTAGGAAGGAACCAGGGTAGAGTCAGGCTGATGGGGCATTGGAGCTCATCCCCAAAAGGGGACCGGCACCCCACCCCAAGAGACAGCATGTGCAGAGCTGGCAGCCAGCACTCTCAGCCTCTGGGCCACACTGACACCGGAATGCAAAGCCTGTCCCCCACATCTGCTGCTGGGATGTACTCAGAGAGAGTGCCCTGGAGAGCAGAGCCCAGTAGCTATCTTGGGAATACAGGCTGAGGTTGGCACTCCTGTGGTGGCCTGTGGAGGTCACAGCACCAGCAGGAGTTGGTCTGTGTGGGAACCAGATAGCTCCTAGAGAATGACGGTAGATTACATATTTTGCCCAATGTAATGGGGATAATGGACCTTTTGGCACATGCTTTAGGGCATTTCCCATATGAAGTGTATTTGAAGAATGATTTTTTTCTCCATCATCATTGCAGCAGAATGTCAAGAGCAATTTGTGTTCACCTGGGAAGGTTGACAATGGACTTTTCTTGTGTTGCCACAGGGCTATGTACACAGCCCCACCCTTTGTCATGGACTCCTTGCCCAGGATCTGGTGACCTGGGAGCACACACCTTCAGTCTCTGTGTCATTGTATTGATATTATGCTAACCTCTGATTCTCCTATAGATCTAGAAGCTGCAGCAACCAGCCTACAGATGGCATTGGCTGACTGGGGCTGGGCCCTTGATGAGGACAAGGTGCAAGGGCCTGGTTACTCTGTCAAGTTCTTGAGAGTTGTTTGGTCAGGTAAAGCTAAAGTCATGCCGGAAGTGGTAAAAGACAAAATCTGGACCTTCCCCAACCTGAAACTGTAAAACAGCTACAAACACATTTGGGCCTTTTGGGGTTTTAGCATGTGTTTATTCCCTATTTTGCAACCCTTATGTGCCCCCTTCACAACCTAGTGTGCTGAAGGGCTACTTGGGAATGGACCCTGGAGAGGGAAGAAGCCTTTAAAGCTATGAAACGGGCTGTTGCCCAGGCACAGAATCTTGGTGTGGTTGATCCTGTCCTCCCCTTCCTCCTGACTGTGCAGGTCATAGAGGCTGTAATATGTTGGGGATTATGGCAAAAACAGGGGTCCTAGAAGGTACATGTAGGATTTTGGTCTCAGCTATGGAGGGGAGCAGAAAGCTGTTACTCCCCCATAGAGAAACAACTGGTAGCCATTTATGCGGCCTTCATGGCTACTGAGGCATGTCCTGGGTAAAGACACCCCGAAAGGGCCCAGAAGGGGTGGACATGGCCCTGGAAAAAGACCCCCCCAGAAGGGGTGGCACTGGGAAAAAAACCCCGGAAGTGGTGGCACACACTGATCAAGTGGGGTGCATATTTGGAACAGAGGGCATGGTTTTCAGCAAGCCCTTTATCTACAGAGTTGCATGCTTTGTTAGGCCCAGTGCAGTTTCAGGCTGATGTCCCAGTAAAATCTGACCAGGGAAGACCCAACCAGGGTGAGCATTGGGCTGACACCCCGATAGCACTGGAGGTCCCACAGAAGCTCCAAGAGATATAGAGGTCCCAGTAGAGGCTCCTAGAGAGCCGGAAGTCCAGGTAAAGGAGCAGATGCCAAGCCCCTACCGAGGCTCCTATACCAGCAGGAGCTTGGTATACAGACAGCTCCTGTCATGGGCAACCCCCAATATGCTCTGCTGTCTCCATACAGCCCACACAGACACCTTTTGGCATGAAACAGGGACAGGACAGCCATCCAATGGGCAGAACTGAGAGCAATATGGATTGTGTTGACTCATGAAGTCCAGCCATTGCATATCTGTACTGATAATTGTATGTCTCTGTTGCTCTTTATACTGTTGTTGTGGCCTCTGTGCCCAAGGTCATATGTTATGGATGAAGTCCCGTGCTACAGCCCTGTAAAGGGTAGAGTGTGGGGAGTCTGTCCGGGGTCTGTCCAGGGCAGACAGCCCAGGCCTCCGTGTGCCCGTGAAGATCAGGTCAACCTGGGCAGGTAGCCCAGTGGTATCTTGAAGGTTGCTCTGGGCAGGAAGCCTGGAGCTATGTGATACCCATACACTGAAGTCCCCAGTGACCTAAGTCCTGGCATGATCCCACTATCGCCTAAACTTGTATAAAACCCCTGCATCCAGCAATAGGCACACACCAACAATAAAGTTGCTGCTGTGTGTGTGTGTGGATGCTGGTTCAATAAAGTGCTGCTGCTCCAGCTCTTATGTCTGCCCCTCATTCTTTCCTCCATTTGGGCATGTCAC
The DNA here is from genome assembly GCA_004026545.1 of Mormoops blainvillei. Classification (NCBI taxonomy): domain Eukaryota; kingdom Metazoa; phylum Chordata; class Mammalia; order Chiroptera; family Mormoopidae; genus Mormoops; species Mormoops blainvillei. Next base: position 103,419 of record PVJD01001175.1, read on the forward strand.
CACTGAAACCTGCCCTAGCTGAATAGCTGGGCTCTGACAGGGTCCCTGCCCAAAAGACTTCAGTTCCCCTTTTAAAAAGTCTTTCTGGGCACACCCACTGCAGTACCAAGTGACTGTCAGGTTTTCCACACACACTGCCTCTCTAAGAAGCCAAAAGTCTCCCACAGTCCCAGCTGGCTGTAGCCTGCCTCTGCCTAACCCAGGTGCAGATAGAGACCCTCTCTCTCTGTGGCTCCCTCCCAGTTGGTGGTTGCTGCTTAAGCTATGGATGTGCTCCTTGCTGTGTGTGTGTGTGTGTGTGTGTGTGTGTGTGTGTGTGTGTGTGTGTGGCCTGAATCTCCATGATTTTGTGTATTCAAGTCACTTCTGTCCTGGGTCTAGGGTTTCTCTGCCCTGGGAGGGGAGGGAGCTGCAAAACTGTGATTTCTGACTAGGTTCTCTGTGGCTGCAGGAACCACACATAGAGTATTTCTCCTTCAACCTATAAAATCTCCTTTCTGAGCATTGTGAAGCATCTTCTGTCCTCTTTGGCTTCCAAACTTTGTATCAACCAAGATTCCGTTGAATGTTCAGTTCATCTGTTAGTAGGTCAGCTGAGTATCTCAGTTGGGGGCAAAAGCAAGTGGACTCAGCTTCCACCTACTTGGCCACCCTCTTTTCTCTCCCTGATGTATTTGAAATCCTGACCAAAAATTTTATAATCTATTATTTATCAAAATATTATACTTTTTAAGTTTCCTGCTTTCATCTGGAAATATTTACTTCATTATTGAATGAGATGTAACTCTTTCGTACTCTAATTTTATGTGCTAAGAATTCTTATTAGACATTCCACCTTATGTAGGACCTAGACTTTGTCATTAATTCCCTATTTATCTATGGGTCTATGAAGATCAAAAATCAAGTTCACCTAGTAAGGGTATGCCTTGACAGGAAACTCAACTTTTGAATTCAACTTGCTTTTCTGGATTTCTGCCTTCACTTGGCAGAAATTTTTTCTAATTTTTTTTTCTAATTTTTTAGAAATTTAAGTTCTAATTTTTTTTTTTTTACTTTACCTTCAAATCACCTTTCTGTTTAAAAGACTTTAAAATATCTCTATCCATAGTCTTTTCAAGTTATGTTTATTAGGTAGATTTTTCACTTCGTGGGGAAAATTATTAGGCACTAATAAAGCATTTTTCCTTACTTTTCAAAATAATACTATATTGTTGGATAATAATATTAGTTTTTAAAATGTCCAGTTTCAAACCAAGGAAACTTAAGCTCATAGAGTTTAAATAACACCAGTGTAAGATACTGAGTAAGTGGTAATATTATAATTAGAACTGAAGTCCTTCTAATGTAAATGCCCATGTTCTTCCAACACCAACCTGGGTTTGAATATTGACTTAACAAGTAACTTGTGATCTTTCTCCCCTGTAAAATTGGGACAAATAACACCAATCATATAAGGTTGTTTAATATTTAAATCAGATAATATGCTAGAATGTATGTAATAATATATGTAAATCATTTTCCAGACTACCTAACACTAAATAGTTACTATAAGTAATAGTAAAAAATATGTTTTTTATGCATATGTAAAATTTACATGTTTGTATATTTGTAATTAAACTCGTAACTGTGCTATTGGTTGCTACATAAGTATTTGTTGAATTAACGAATACAAATATTGGATAAATCAGCCTACAAAATTATTTATAATAGTAGCCCTCTTAGTTAAATAAAACTTGCTGTTATCATTCTGTCTTCACTCGTTTCATGTTTGTCAGGCATTTGGAAAGTCTCTGACCTATAACCCAGTTCAAAACGTGTATCCTCCTAAAAGCAGTTAAAACCTTTTTTTTTTCCAAAAATTTAGTGTTATATTTAGAAAGTATTATGGTTGAGTAGTCTGAACAATCAAACATTGATTTGGAAGTCTGATTGTGACATTGGATCCCCATGCTACTGCAAGCAAGTTACGACCCTGTATTTCAAACTTTTTGTCTATAAAATTTGGATAAAAGTACTTACCTACCCCTCAGGAAAATGTGAAGATTCCTGAAAATAAGTGTGTTAGTGCTTTGAATGTGAATGTGATACCTGCAATATCAAAAGTGAATTATTTTATTTCCCTTTCTATTCCTCAGTAAATTAATAAAGTTTATGGGGAATCTGAAGTGTTCAAAAGCAAGAAAACAAAATTCTCAGAAAAATCTTATTGTTAATCGAATGTAAATCTGGTTGATTCCTAATGCAGCTCACTGTAAATTAAATAGAAAAGGCAATTTTTTTTTTTGATAAAGGAAATCTTGCCCCTTTTATAGAAGATTTCCTGAGATTGACCTAATAGGTATACTCTAATAATATTTCTACCAGAATGTTCAGAATTTTCCCTTAGAAACATGTTTGACTTGGGGAAATATCAGGACATTTTGACAGTTAACAAATCTGCTGAAAATAAAATGTATCTATAGGGTTTTCTGTGAGGAAAAAAAAACAAAAACATGAGGTTTCCATAGTTTACTTTGCTTAGGGCTATTTGTTTTCCTTATCACAAGCCCTGGGACAGTTTCCTGCCCACATGTGTACATGCAAGCCTGTCCTATCTAACCACTCTGTCCTGTCTGACTTACCATCAAGTGGAAATTCAGGAATTTCTGAATTAAGGAACAATTAGAATATATTAGACAGAGGTGGGAACAAGCACACAGTTACCAGATGAAGACTTGAAAATCATGAGTGGGGGAAAATCTGAGTATACTGGAGGAGTTTCATCTTGGGCTAGTTTCCTGGACTGTAGAAATATCTGCCTACATCACAATGAACAAGGCGAAAGATGACAAAATTTGTGTATATTCTAGAACACGGAGTTTTGTTGTCACCTGGCATGCAGAAATTATACATTATGCAAGTTATTCTGAGCTATCTTCATGTCTGAGAGGCAGTAAATATTCGGAAACTTCTCATATTTTCCTTAGGTAACCATGATAAACAATCCAAGTAACAATGTGATAGGATGGGGGAGAGGCTTTAGATCTTCACAAATATTACATCTTCATTGTCCTGACTCCTGGTTGAAAATATAATTTGATTAAAAAAGTTCATCAAAATACCCAGGCCACTAGCTCCATCTGAAACAGCCTTTAAATTCCATCAATGAGCACAATTTAATCAAGATAGAGCAATACTTATCCCTTGGCCCCAATTTGTAACTCTTGAGTATTTTATAGACTGAGTTACACCCATTTCACTAAGATTCTGACTCAGACTCTCTCCTAGATACTGAAGCTCTCAGAATAACTTTCTTGTTTACACCTAACACTGAGTAGAAGCCTAATTTTAAAAAAAAAGCAAAAAAAAAAACTCGTCATTACAAATTGGTTTCTCTTTCCACTTGATGTATCATTTTATTTTTATTATTTAAGGAAATATAACATTTGACATGAAAATGTTGGCAGGTGTTGCAAAGATATTCCAGGAATGAAGGTTACTGTTCATTGTGATTACATTCTACTTGAAACAACCAGTATTAGCTAGAACTAAAAATTGTTCCAGTATGCTTTAAGTTTGATAAATTTTGTTATGTCAAATATATTATAAAAGTATAGAGGTTAGTATCTATCCTTTATTGGATAGCTTTGTATATGTGTGTGTTTTTGTGTGTACCTTGTTAGATTCTTACTGGAAAGTAAACATTAAAACACAATTAAAAGTGGGACTAGATATCCAAGATGGTGGAAGAGTGACTAGAAGATACACTGACCTCCTCCTAGGACCAATCTGGAATTACAACTAAATTGTGGAGAAATAACCCAGAACAAACAACTGAACAACAGCAAGAAAGAAGCCTTATAATCACGGACAGACAAAGGAATCAGCGTCAGCACAACATGACTGTCAGGAGTGCAGTGGAAACACCAGAGTGCTGGTTAGGAACCCTCAGGCAGCAGCTACCTGAGGAATTTTTAAGGAGTCACTTGGATCCTTCTGAGATCTGCGGAGTCTAAACCTTCAGATTGGATTCCCACAGCACCAGAGCCTGAAAAGTATACAGATGAGTATACAGATATGAGTATACAGATATCCAGTGGTGTAAAGCAGCAGGGTTGCTCTCTGCCAGAGACAGACAGCTAGAGATGCAAAGAGCCATTTAAAAGACCAACACATAAATTTTCATTTTGAGCCATTTACCCTGTGCTCCAGCAAAGGGAGGGGCAGAGTGGACTAAAAATACTTGAGGAGAGACTGGCGAGGTAGGCTTTGGGGAGAGAACTGAGAGAGTAGGTCCCAGGATCCCCTATGCTGAGTTATTCCCATATGGCAGCAGCCACCCTGCTCAGGCAGACCACTCCCCTCGAGGGGCAGTAGCCTGAGGGCAAATAATAGCCCCAATACCAGGAGGGATTCTACCTCACCCTGTGGTGCTTAAGCCTGACTGCTGAGTGCAGAATGACTAGATTAAAAACTGAAGGAGCCAGCCATAGACAGTAGATCTCTGGTAGTCTCGAACAGGCTGCCTAAGACCAGGCAGGGTCAACATCTGACATCACCAGAGGTAGATCCAGAAAGAAAAAAACAGTGATAAATACTAGATGCTACCGAGATGAAATGCACTGTGGTCTTCTCAATGATTTGTGATATTTTCTTTCCTGAATAGCTTTTTAATGTTCATTTCTTATCCCTCAAGGTTGTACATATTAAGTTACTAGGTTTTATTCTATAGTTTATTTCAATTCACATATTTTACCTTGCCCTTCTCTTACCCCATTTTACTTTCTTCTTTCCTCTTATTATTTTCTTTTTAAATTTTGTTTTCCCTCTTGCTATAACTTGTTTCCATTCCATACTCTTATTATTTCTCCACTGCTGAGCCTCTCAAACCCAATCTCCTTATCATTGGTCATCTCACATTCTTTTTCCCACTCTTAAAATACCTGTGTTCCCTCTCCACCTTTAGTAATCTTTGCTCGTTGGTTGTGGATAGGGTAGTTGTTGCATTTTCTTGTAATTTTATCTCTATATATTCAATAATTTTGTGTATCAAATATCAAATTTTGCTGTGTCCCCCCAGCTCTTTTTTATATCAAATTTTAATTTGCCAAGTCTTAATCTGTTTTATTTCTTTTTCTCCCCTCTTTCAGCCTGCTTTTCTTTTCATGTCAAATTTTAATTTTTCCTTCTCTTAGCTTGGGTCTTATTTATCACTTTTGTACTCCCTCTTCCTCTGTCATCTCAAAATCATTTCCTTCTCCTCTAAAAATTTCTTAAACTTTTATTTCTTTCTTTTTCTCTCTTATTCCCATCCCACCTATATTAATTTTAGCTCATTTGTTGTTGATAGTGTTCTGGTGGATCTTTATCCCCAGTTGGGCTCATTGGGTTCCTATTTTTTATTATTTACTTTTTTTCTTTTTCTTTCTCTCTCTCACTTTATTTTATTTTTAATTTTTGTTTAATCCTAATGTTATACACTTCTATTGTCATACTCAAGAAGACATTAACATTGTAAACATATATGCATCCAACACAGGAGTACCCAAATATATAAGAAAAATTGTGGAGGACTTCAAGAAAGGTATAGACAGCAACACACTTATAGTAGGGGATTTTAAAACCCCACTGTCAACAATGGATAGATTTTCCAAATAAGATATCAACACGGATATTGTGGCACCAAATGATGCACTAGATCAAATGGACTTAACTGATTATAAATAAATATATATATATATATGGAGAGAGAAAGACAGGGAAAGCTGGCCTTTTGTCCAAAAAAGCAAAAAACACAATCTCACAATCTCCTCAAATGCACATGGACTATTTTCAGAGATACATCACATGATAGGACACAAAACAAACCTCAAAAAATTCAAGAAAATGGAAAGTATATCAAGCAATTTCTTGGACCACAAGGACTTTTAAACCAGAAACCAACCTCGAGGAAAAGTCTCAAATGCATTTAATTCATGGAAAGTGAATAGCATGCTATTTAGACATGAAAGTGGAAAAATTACCACTGACCTTACAGAAATACAGTGGATTATAACAAATTACTATGAACAACTATATGCCAAGTAATTGCAAACCTGGGTGAAATGGATAAAATTCTAGAAACATATAATCTTCCAAAACTTATTCAAGAAAACATAGAACCCCTGAACATATGAATAACTTCTAGTGAGATTGAAAAAGTAATAAAAAACTACTGGAACACAAAAGCCTTGGACTGGACAGTTTCACAGGAGAATGTTACAAAATATTCTGGAGGAGCTAACCCTGATCTTTCTCAAACTATTCCAAAAAATCCAAGAAAAAGAAGACTTGCAAATGCTTTTTTATGAAGCCAGCATATCTTAACCCCCAAAACAGACAAACAAAACAAATAAAGAAAAAACACAGGCCATATTACTGATAAACATAGACACTAAACTCTTCAATAGAATATTGACAAACCTCATTCAGCAACATATTAAAAAGATCATACACCATGATCAAATTGTATTCATCTCAGGAATCAAAGATTATGCAATATTCACAAATAAAAAATTATGATACATCACATAAACAAAAGGAAAAATAAAAATCACATGAGTACATAAATAGAAGTGGACAAAGCATTTGATAAAGTGCAGCACCCATTTATGATAAAAACATTCAGCAAAGTGGGAGTAGAATAAGCATAATTCAACATAATAAAGGCCATATATGAGAAATCTACAGTCAACATCATACTCAACAGGCAAAACCAACAAGCTTTTCCACTAAAAACAGGCATAAGACAAGGCTGTCTGCTTTCACAACTTCTATTCAATGTGGTATTAGAAGTTGTAGCCACAGCGATCAGACAAGGAAAAAAATAAAAAGCATTCAGACTGGAAAAGTGGAAGTAAACCTGTCATTCTTTGCCAAAGACATGAGAGTGTACATGGAAAACCCAATTGGTTCCACCAAAACTCTACTCAACCTAATAAGTGAATTTTGCAAAACAATAAGATACAAAATCAATATTCAGAAATTTAAGGCATTTTTTGCACACCAACAAAATTTCAGAAACAGAAATCAGGAAAAAAAATCCCATTTGCTACAGCAACAAGAAAAATAAAGTACATAGGAATAAACCTAACCAAGAAAGTAAAAGACCTGTACTCAGAAAACTACACAACACTGAAGAAAGAAGTTAAGGAAGACACAAATAAGTGGAAGCATATATCATGTTCATGGACTGGAAGAATTAACATCATCGAAATGCCCATACTACTCTAAGCTATTTATAGATTCAATGCTATTCCTATTAAAATAAGAATGGCATATTTCAGAGAGAGAGAACAAACACTTCAAGAATTAATATGAAACCATAAATGACTACAAATAGCTTCAGCAATTTTGGAAAAGAAGAACAGATAACACAGTACCTGATATTAAACTGTGTTACCAGACCACGGTAATTGAAACAGTGTGGTAATGGCAAAAGAACATACATATAAATCAATGGAAAAGAATATAGAGAGACCAGAAATAAACCCATGTCTATATGGTCAATTAACACTTGACAAAGGGGGCAGGAGGCACAATATAGAGTAAAAATAGTCTCTTGAACAAATGATGTTGGGAGATCTGGACTGCTACACATAAAAAAACAAAAAGGGGGAGGGGGTCGACTACCAACCTACACCACACACAAAAATAAACTCAAGATGGATAAAAGAAATAATCATAAGCCATGGCTCCATAAAAGTCCTGGAGGAGAACATACACAGGAAAATTTCAGATATTCCATACAGCAATATTTTCACAGATATGTCTCCTAGAGCACAGGATATAAAGGAAAGAATAAGCAAATGGGACTATATCAATATAAAAGATTCTGCACAGTTAAAGAAAAACAAAACCCAGGGAAATGAAAAGGGAGCCAAACATATGGGAAAATATGTTTGCCAATGATACTTCCAACAGTGGTTTGATCTCCAATATAAGTAAAGAACTCACACACCTCTACACTAGGAAGACAAACAGTCCAATTAAAAAAATGGGCAAAGGACCTGAAGAGACACTTCTCCAAGGAGGACATATACAGGGCGCAGAGACATATGAAAGAATGTTCAACATCACTAGTCATCAGAGAGATGCAGTTTAAAACCACAATGAGAAACCACTTCACACCAGTCAGAATGACCATCATTAGCAAATCAACAAACAAGATTTGCTGGCAAGGATGCAGAGAAAGGGGAACCCTAGTGCACTGTTGGTGAGAATGCAGACTTGTACAGCCACTGTGGAAAACAGTATTTAATTTTCTCAAAAAACTAAAGACGGAACTGCCTTTTAATCCTTCAATCCCACTGCTGGGACTATACCCTAAGAATCCTGAATCACCAATCTGAAAGACCCTGTGCACCCCACTGTTCATAGCAGCATTATTTACAGTAGCCAAGTGAAAGAAACAGCCTAAATGCCCAACGGTAAATGAGTGGATCAAAAAACCGTGGTATGTTTACACAATGAAATACTATGCAGACGAAAGAAAGAAAGAACTCCTACTGTTCACAGCAGCATTCATGGAGCTGGAGAATGTTATGCTAAGTGAAACAAGCCAGGCAGTGAAAAACAAATAACATGTAATCTCACCTATAAGTTAACCTAATCAACAAAACAAGCAAGCAAGCAGAATAGAACAGGAGATGTGGAAATAAAGTTCAAACTCACAGTGACCAGAGGCGAGGGGGATAACAGGGGACAGAAGGGGAAGGGTGAAGTCAAGGAAAAGGTATAAATGAAGGACAAGTATAAATGACCTATAGAGAAAGACATTGGCAGGGAGGGTTAATATGGGAGGTAGTCTGTGGGTAGGGCAGGGGAAAATAATGAGGTACAAATTGGGACAACTGTAATTGAACAACAATTAAAAAAAAAAAAGCAGGACCACAGCCCTCATGGTACTTAAGTCTACAGTTTGTGGTTTTTCCTACTCTACTCTTGGGCTTACTACCAAGGTCTTAAAAACCAATAAAATTTATGTAACCCAAGTAAAGTATAGCTCTATGCTGTAAAAATGTTCACAATGAGTATTTAAAAAAAATATGCAAGAGTCACAGTTCAGAAATATCAACTACAAAAATATTTTTTAAATAAGAAGGGTAGTTGTCCTGCTTATTAAAATGATTTATCAAAAAGTATAAATAATGCTCCTGGAAACATAAGGGTGCATATATATATATACATACACATAAACATAGGGTTGCAAATATATACACACACCCACACAGATGTGTGTGTGTGTGTGTGTGTGTGTGTGTGTGTGTGTGTTTCAGGATCCTTGTGGTCTATTCCCAGAAGTGGAATCACTGGGTCAAAAGGGAGTTTCATTTTTAGTTTTTAAGAATACTCCATATTGTTTTCTACAGTGACTGTACTAGTCTGCATTACCCCCAACAGTTCACTAGGGTTCCCTAGAAACACTCTGGTGAGAACTCTGCCACCTCTGTTTCATTTGATTCAGAAGTGTTTTGAATAATTAGAGAAAAGAACATTAATTGTGGAATTTGTCTACTTTTTGTTTGTTTGTTTGTTAGTTTTTGCATGATAGTATTACCCCATAGAGAAAGAAAAGAGGAAGAAAACATAATGATAGTGAGGACTGCAAATACTATGTCCTATTGTAAGAAAATAAGTTAGCACCCTGGATTTTTGTATTTGTGTGAAATTTATTAAAACTTATATACTCTTGTGAGTTAGATGAATTTTCCACATTTTGGTACAACATGAGCCAACACAGAGTAAAGGAAGGCTTTAGATATTGGAGAAATCACCAAAGTTTTTAGGACGTCCCCTGAGATTCCTAGTTTGAAGGTAGCCCGCCTGATTTGATAAAGGTAATATTAAGGTCTTGCCTTGTAACTAACAAATAGTGATTTCAATTTTTACAATATATATTTGATATCTTTAGACAGAAATAGTGTTATATTTTATGACCCTGCCGACTTTTGTGTGTGAGTTAGAGTACATTAAGGGTAACAGTGTTTTAGACATGAAGTGGAAATGTAGACAAGGCCTTTTTCTCAGGTATGCAATATAGGACAGCAAAGAATGCACAAATATATACTAATTACATAAAGCATAAATAAATATTATATTCATCATGAAATAGGAACAGATAAGAAAGAACTACTCTTTGCCTAAGGGAGGAAACATTGTGTATTTCTAAGGAGGTTGGTGCTTACAGATCATGTCATTTCCTATAGGAGATGTGAATTTAAGGCTGAAAAGCTTCATGAATTATAAAAGAAAAGTTCTCCCCTAATGTTAATAGAGCAAGGTGTCTTGTTTTTAAAAGTCACTTTGACACCAGTTATGAGTTTGGCTCTGCATGGGTTTCTTTTACATAAGTTTTCGCTGTTTATGGCCTTGCAATAATCCTATTAGGTCACTGTTATAACCATTTTAGAGATGAGGACCCTGAGGTCAGAGGGCTAAGGGATTTGTCCAGGGTTTCACAGTTAATAAGTGATGAAGCCAGGATTGCAAACAAGGTCAGTTTTTTCCAAAGGCACGTGCATACTCTTTTGATCATGTGATCTTGCTTTGAATTTCAAGTCGCCATCTCTCCTATCAGCAAGAGTAAAGGCTGGTACAATTACATCTGGGGTTTAATCATTATTTATTCATTTGCGATTGAAGGCTATGCAGATGACTTAGAATATACCTGATGAGAAAAAGCATTAAGTGACAAAAAATTAAGGAATTGACATGAAAAAAACTGAAGGAACACTTTTTTTCATATGTTTCTACACATTAACTCCCCATTTGAATATTACTTGAAAAACTATTTTATATATGTCTGTATATAAATAAATTAATAACTAGAGTGTTCCATGCTCCACTTTATTAAAAAGGAGTCAGCCAAGTAATTTTGTTTTAATTTCAATGTAAATTCCAACTGTGTAGTACAACGTATTGTTTTAAAAATATTTATATAATTGATTTTCTATTAATTGCTAACCTGTAAGGCTCAATGTTTCTACTGCAATAAAATGATGTTGTTAAAATACCTTTCTGTGTTTTAACTTTTTTTTTTTATATTTTACTATATAAAGTAGATATTTTAGATATATGTCTTTCATATCTGTTTAATCTGAAAAATCTTAGTTTGGTTACACTAAAAAATGTCTTTTTGAAAATGGATGTTTTCATAGAAAATTACAATTAAAATATATTTTAGAGAGATGGGCTAACCAATCACTCTGAAGAGCTAAAGCATTCAGTGTATCTTAGAACCAACCCCCCTAGTTGTTGGATTACTGTAGTATCTCACATCAGAACAGGAGTTCAGAAAAATAAATGGCTTGCTGAAGATAGCTCCAGTCATAATCAAAGGCACACTTAACCAAAATAGTGGTTGTGTTCTTGTGCAGTGTCTAATTTTGCCCTTACTAAGATTAGCCTTTGATGCATTTTCGGAAATGACAAATCTTATTAGTCAAAAACCAACAATAATGATCAGACAAATAATAAGGAACATTGAAGATACATTAAATCCAGAAATAAGAGACTTATTAAGCACTGAATCAATCAGTCTTCTACAGGTGGTAGTAAATGCATTATGAATGCTTCCTGGGGATTTTTAAATTTCATACAGGTTTTCAGCTGTTATTTTAGCTCTTCTGCACATGAATAGGACCGGTTTCAAAATTAGTCTTCCCTGAATCCTATATGATCACCAATAGTTATTTTGAAGGTTGTTAACAGAACCTACAAAAACCCTGTCACACATCACAGGTCTGATTTGATTTTTCCTAGTGACCTTCATGTAAGTGGTGAATGGAGTCAGTTTGTACCAGCAGCCACTTTATAATGTACAGAAAATGTGAACACTGAAAACCCAATGCCAGATTTCCAGTGAGTATCAGCTCCTATTCTGTTGTTTGGAAAAGGTCACAGGTATACTGTTCTCAGTTTTAATCATTAATGGAGGGAGACACACATATCTTATCCCTAAGAGTTCTATAGGTTTCTGCATTACTGGAAAATTCACTATATGTTTACTTCCAGGCTTATCAAGAAAGGGAGACAATGACTGTGTTCATATAATAAACTGATGTAAGGTGGATATACAGTTGAATTATAAAAAAATAAAACCTTTTGTTTCTCGGTGTTTCATATTTTAAGAAAATGTTGTATTTAGGAAAGATATAAGGGGGATTGGCCTATTTTTTAGGTATACTGGAGTTTGGGGCAAACAGAAGGTGAAGGTAGTAGAATGTGTTTAGAAAAGAGATGGTAAATAATAATAAGTGAATAGTAAAATGTATCATGAGCTTTGCATAAGTTATCATATATAATCTTCTAAATAATTCCCCAAAATTATTTTGATTTTACAGAAGAGGAAACTATGGCTCAGAAAGATGAGTTAATTTGCTTAACAACACCAAAATATTGATAGATCCATTATTGACAGTTCAGTTTGTTAACACCAGAGACCATATTTTTACATTTTTACAGTGTAGTCTCTCAAGTAAGACTAAAATCATGTAAAATGAACATTTTCCTTTAAAATTAATTTATTCTTTTCATTAAACTGGCTAGTTCTTGAGCATTCAACACAAGGGGAGCTGAGCAATGTTTGCATCTTGGCCTACATGAGAAAGATGATTTGCATTTTGCTTATACTTCTTAAATCATAAGGAGACCAAGATAATTACTGCCGTTGACACCAGCAAGAGCAGTAGCCACACTTGACATTTGATAGAATTAGGCATGAAACCTGAGGGGGAGAAGATAATCCACTTCATGTTGTATTATTTCTGTACCATTCAATAGAAGATCATGAACTTATTATATTTTCGCTTATGAAATAATGATAAAATAAAAGCAAGTGTGAAAGCAGTCATATGTTTTAAAAATTTTTGCAGACAAAATTGTACCAATTCTGGTAAGAATTTTCAATAAATGGAAAACAGTTACTAAATATAAAATTAGAATTATTGCAAAACTTGTAATACTTTTTTTTTAGTAACTGAAAAGAAACAGTCTTCATTCAGTGACAGCCAGTCTGACACAGTGTGAAATACATCTTTGAAATCGGATGGGGTGGACAGTCAAATTCCATATCTATGACCTACTTGTTTTGAGACATTGAGGTAGTTAAAACTCCCTTTGACAATTTGCCTAATCTTTCAAAAACTGAAATTAATAGTATTTGCAATATAAGAGTATTGTAAATAAAACAAGATTTTCGAAATCACCTAGTACAGTGCCTGGCCTATTGTAAACTTTTCATGAACATTAATTTCTCTTCTCTATATTATCAAGACAGGCTTATGTTATTGGTAAATATCTTCCATATATGTATGTAACAAATCTCCTTATAGTAAATTTGGTACGCAATTAATCCAAAGCAACAAAGGAATTTTCTGTTTCTTTTTTAAACGTTACTCTTTATAGTAGACAAGATTAATTTATGGGCTTTGCAAAACAATCCCAATCAAGTTTGTTTTTATCATAAATTTCTTTGACTATTATCATCACTGTCCATAATAAGTATTTTAATAACCTTAAGAGAATATCCTGAAATCTTAAACTACCAGCTAAAAGGCCAGACCCTTCTCCAGAGACACACAAAATTACTGAAAGAATGAGACAAATTTAAATTGCATTTATCTTACAGAAAACACACTGATGGTTGCCAGAGGGGAGAGGGTTTGGGGTACAGGGTGAATAAGGTGAAGGGTTGAGAAGTACAGATTGGTAGTTACAAAACAATCATGGAATATACAACATGGGAAATATAGTCAATAATATTATAATAATTATGGTGCCAGGTGGATACTGGAAATGTAACCCGGCAACATGGAGTCCAGCTACTTGTGACCATGTATACTCATAACACAAACATTTGTGGGAAAGGAAATAGGCTTTTCATTAACAGGTTCCCAATTTGATAGGGCTGGGATCATTTCTGCTCCAAGCCGACCTCTCCCACAAAGCATGGAACACCAGCCATCCCCAGGAACATTAAAGTCTAAATCCATGCCCAGAAGTTCCCCATTATTGCTTATCTGTAGCCCAAGGTTGTTACTCAAATGGGTCTCCATAATGTTTTCTATAATGGCTGTAGCAATTTATATTTGACCAACAGCATTTAATGATTCCTTTTTCTCTGTACCTTCACCGATACTTGTTATCTCTTGACTTTTTGACAATAGCCCTACTAACAGGTATGAATTCATATTTCATTCTGGTTTTGATTTGCATTTCCCTGATGGTTAGTGATGTTGAACGTCTTCTTATACATGTTGGCCTTACTTGAATGTCTTATTTGGAAACATGTCTATTCAGGTTCTTAGCCTATTTTTTAACCAGATTTTTTTTTCTTTGAGTTGTATGATTTTCTTATATATTTTAGATATTAACCACTTATTAGTATAGGGTTTGAAAATCATTTCTCTTATTCAATGTCACCTTTTCGTTTTGTTGTTTCCATTGTTGTACAAAGATTTAGTTTTATATAATCCCACTTGTTCATTTTTACTTTTGTTATTGCGCTTTTTGTGTCATTTCCCCAAAAAAAAAAAAAAAAAAAAGGAATCATTGCCAAGATTAATTGCCAAACTCTTTCCCTGTGATTTCTTGTAGAAGTTTTGTGGATTTGGGTCTTAGACTTAAATATTAACCCATTTTTACTTAATTTTGTGATTAGTGTATTTTCTTTTATAATTGCTAATACGTGCTTCTTGAAAAATGAGAGGAAAGAGAGAAAGTTAGAGAGATTTCTTTGATTAAATGTTTAGAAAATGCTTGGTGAAACAAGCTAACCTGATGAGATTTTAAATTAATATTTTAAAACTTTGAATAGTTCACTTTACCACAAACCTTGTACCATTAGCTTACCAGTCTATAAGATGTAGTCACTGTTTGTTCTCTTCCACAAAACTTGATACTCTCAATCCCTATCTCTGCACATTTATCAGAGATAAGTTATCAAAACTCAGCATTGTGGCTCTAAGAGGCTTCATATTGTCTCTGGTTTGGCACGAAGAGTCCTCAAGACTTTTGTGTTGCTGACCTTCCCAGACCACTTTATATATTTTTATATAAATACCTCTTAGTTACCTGACTAACTTAATGTAGGTATTGTCTCCTCCAGTAGAACCCTGGTCCAAACTCACTACTTTAGGTTTTCTTGCTTAAACCCTGTATTATCACCTCAAGATAGTTAATATATTGTATAAAAATGTATGTCTTCATGCATTTTCCAAAAATTGTAATGGACCTTTTTTGATCCCAGGGTATGATAAAAATCATGTAAACAAGATCATTTCTGTTTTTCAACTCAACCTGGAAACACTGACTTAGAATGACATTTTACTATACATCTTATATTTTTACTGGCAATCTTTATACTTTACCCTCAACAGCTGTATATAGTCACAACCAGCTCTCTCAGCAGTCCTAGACATCAGTCTTGTCAAGTCTATTGAACCAAAGCACAAGCATTTACAAATGGAGTGCAACTAGACAAATAAAAATGAAAAGAAAAGAGAATAAAAGAAAAATAGATCTAACTGATGTTTTAAATTTAAGATATTCCTTTGTGAGAACACTTTCTGGTTTCCTAAAAATGTCCTCCTATTCTTTTAGCCTCTTTACTAGTCATAATTTTGCTCTTTATTTTAGGAATATTATAGATCTCCAACATCAATACTAATTCAGTTGCAAGTTTAATATTTCCCAGAGTACAAACTGAACGTGCTACTCTGTGGTATGTAACTGTCTACATTCCCCAGAATGTCAGCTTTGGGGGGCAGCTTAGGATTTATGACAATGTTGATGGAGGTCAGGGAACACACCACAACATGTAATTCAACTTGTGGCCCCATAGTCATGCTCTATTTGACTTGGAATTTTTGCAGCTTGTAAAACCTCACAATATTACTCCTGAAAATTGCCTGTGCTCATGCAGTGTGGAGTGGGTCTTGTGCCACTTTTTAGATTATGGCTGCCATCTTGAGTGATGAGCTCGACTGTGACTGCATTATGTGGCCTGTGCACAGTCTTTCTGATCAAAGCCCTCTCTCAACACTAGCTTGCCTGAACTCCAAAGTTAATTCACTGCAACACTTCTCCTCCTCAGGGTAGTGATTACCCATGCAGTAGGTGAGGGGAAATACAGGGCAGCATTACAGGGTCTCCCAGGGTGCTAAAAATATTTTTTTTATGTCAATGTTGATCATGGTGGTGGTGGTGATTTTTATTTTGTAGAAGCTCATCAGGTTCTGAATTAATTTTTCTGTATGCAGATTATGCTTCAAAGCAAAGATATTTCAAAGATACCATCTCAAAGACCCAAGCACACTTTAAGCCTGTTAAGACATTTTGTCTAGGAATGGTAATATTATAACCTATACTTTAGTATAAAAAAGTGGACTTTGAGTCTTTAGACTGCAATGAGAGTTCAAAGTAGGCTCCTTATTCTCTGTGTGTTCTTCCTTCTTTTTATGTTTCTTCGCTTCCTAAATGCAAATTATATTGCCTTCTTAATAGAGTAATTATTTATAAGTGAGGCTTTATGAACAAAGGTCAATCAGGACAAATTACTGAACTTCTCCTTTTCTTAGGAGTTAAAAAATGTTTGTAGATGTGAAGAAGATAAAGCATTTGTCCCTGAAAGGAAAAGGGAAGGGGAAGGCAGATATACTCTAGTTACTCCAGAACATTTTTTAATGAAGAAGATTGAAGGGCTGGAAAGTGGAAAATATTCTCTACAGGCATTTAAAATAAAAGCAAGAGTAAATTACAAAGCAACTGTGAGAAAGCGCAATAATTTCTTTTTTTTTTCATATCATGACTACTTCAAAGCTTAAAAATATGAATCAGAGAGAAGATATTGGTGAAGTAGGTGGGAGCAGAGCCCACTTGCTCATGCACCCAACTGGGATACTTAGCTGATTTTTTGAAAAACAAAGTGAACAGCCAACAGAATCTTAGCTGATATGAAGTTTGGATGCCAAAGTGTGCCTTCAAAGCAGGCAGTAAGGAGGTTTTACAGGCAGATGGGTAAAGTCCCTAGGCATGGTGCCAGAAACCACAGCTGCTGCAGGGTCAATATCGGAGCAGAGCCAGGTCAGTGATAGCAGCCTATCAAATCCCTCCCTTCCCAAGGGGCAGGAATCCACTACCCATGCCAGGAGATGCTTGAATGCATAATAACTCGGGAAGGGGTAGGGATGAGGCAGCACACACACAAACAGCTGATGGCACACTTAAGCTGGGGCAACACGGGCTAGGACACTCCTGGTGGCACCTGAAGCTGGGAGAAGATGTGGGCTATGACTAGCTATGTGTAAGATACACTCTGGACTTGCCAGAGTTGGACAATGTGGAAAGCTAGACAGTGGCTCAGAACAGCAGCAGCATCCACAGAGACTTTTTTCATAAGAACTGAGGTGCACTAAGCAGGGACCTCATGCGCACAGCTACCCAGCCAGCAAGATGGGAAGATTCTGGGTGTAATTTGCTCCCATTCAGTGCACCTCATGGATTGATCAAAGGGGCGCAAAGTGAGGTTATTTATCAGTTCCAGCCTGGAGCAATGGCACAGAGTGGAGAGTGCAGACTGTATAGTGCTCTGAGAGCATGGGCTAGAAACTGGACACCTGTGGTTATTGTAACCCAGACTGAACCTCCTGTGGAAATAGAAAATGAAGCCCAACCACCCACTGCCTGTAGGAGCCAGGAAGATGTGCAAATGTTGCCAGATAGGCTTAACAATTAACAGGTGCTTTGTTTGTTTGTTTGTTTGTTTGTTTAAAATAAGACAGTAAGAACTGGGGCTGAGAGAAAACCAAAGATAGATCCAGAAAGAAGTCAGAAGGCAAACACCAACAGCTGAGACAAATTTCATCTTGTTCTTCATCAGAACATGCATTTTTTAAATTGCTCTTTCTTCTTTTTATTTAGTTTTTGTTTGTTTTTTGTTTATTTTTCTCCCTTTCATATTGCATTTTACTATTTCTTCTCTCACTTCGCTCATATTCCAAATAAGTCACTAATCTTGGTCTTTGATTTTTTATTCCTTTTATTCAGGTTATAAAATTTTTATCATATTATTTTATTACAAATCCCACACAGCACCCTTCCCAGGTATTGATACATTTTGCCATCTTCCTGAAATTTATTACTGTTCTTTTAAACGTTATTTTCTCTCACACTACATCATGCTCTTACCCCTTACTCACTATTTTCCCTCCTTCTAACCTCATATAAGTGCTCTTCTTTCTTAAATCAGCTCACATTCTTTTTCTCCTCTTACAAGAATTTAGTTCCTTTCCACCTTTTTAAACAGTGGCTAGTTGGGCAAAATACCACGATTATTGCTGTAGTTCTCCAACAGAACTCCTATATGTTGACTATTTGTACTTTTAATCCTATAAAATACTCTCCCCATGTCTTAGTTCATTTCACCATCCTACTGTCCCTGATCAGATGAGGTAGGAATTTTATTTCATTTTTTCCCCTCTCTCAACCTGGGCTTTACTCCTTACTCTTACTAGTTTGTTTCCCCCATCCCTTAAAATCATTTTTCTTCATGGTGAACATTTCATGTTCACTTTTTGTTTTTCTAAAATGTTCTTATTCCCGTTCCGCCTTTACTAAACTTCATTCAGTTGTTGTTGCTATCAACACTACTGGGGTTTTTCTGCAATTTTGCTCTTGTTGGTCCAATATCTTCTCTATTTTACTTCAAACCTCATAGTATACATGTCCCTTTTCTTATGCCATTGTTTCCATTGCCCTTTCATGTTTTATTTACATTTTAAATTTCTTCTCTCACTTTCTTCGCCTCAATTCTATCCCTACTCTTTATCAATCCCCTCCCTCTTACCACTCAATAACATTTTCCCCTCTGTTAGCATCTCATATTCCCTTTGTCATATAATAGAATATCCATAATCTCTCTTCACATTTCTTAATCTTTTCTGAACTACAGCTGAGACTGCTAGGGAGAATCTCACAACAAAAAAGCCACCAACAAGTAGAGCCCACATACATGGGAGAAAAGGACAACTCTAGAGCATCCAGACAAGGAGATCAATGAGACTACAAAACTGAGTCACACAGAACCCATACCACAGAAGTCCACTCCATGAAGACAGCAGAGCAAAGCACCCTGAGATTCAGAAACAAACAAAAAAAAAGAGTCATATAAAAAGGGGAGGCAAAGAAAGAACCCACAGTCAAAAGAAATGAAAAGATCCCCAGTAAAAGAGCTAAATGAAATGGAGGCAAGCAATCTATCAGACATAGAATAACACAAAAAGTGGTTATAGAGATGCTCAAGGAATTCAGGGACAACTACAAGGGACTCAGTAGGAATGACAATAGCATGAAAAAGGAAATAGAAATTATAAATAAGAACCAGGAAAAAATGAAAAATACAACAATTTCTGTAATGAAGAATACACTAGAAGGAATTATAAGCAAGCTGGATGAAGCAGAGGACCAAATTAGTGAGATGGAAGGCAAGGTAGAAAGAAATACCCAGGTAGGGCAGCAGTATCAGAAAAGACACAAAAGGTATGAGAATAGCTTAAGGTAGCTCCAGGGTAACACGAAACACAAGAACTTTCAAATAATAGGACTACTAGAAGGAGAAGAAAAGGAGCAAGCAATAGAAAACCTGTTTGAAAAAAATAATGACAGGAAAACTCTCTAACCTGAAAAGGGGAAAAACCATGGATTTCAGGAAGCACAGAGAGTCTCAATGAAGATATACTCCAAGGCACATCATAATTAAAATGCCACATTTTAAAGACAGTGAAATAATCTTAAAAGCAACAAGGGAGAATCAGATAGTAACATACAAGGAAGCTCCAAGTAGGTTAGCAGCTAACTTCTCAACAGAACCACTATAAGCCAGAAGGACATGGCAAGAAATGTTCCAAGAAATCCTGCAACCAAGACTACTCTAACCAGCAAGGCTATCATTTAAAATGGAAGTCAAAATAAGGAGTTGCCCAGACCAAAACAAACAAACAAACACATGGAAAAATAAAACTAAATAATACACCTCCACCAAACCAAGATATGCTAGATGTTGCAAGATATGAAAAAGGGACTGATTTAAGAAGATGAAGAAACAGAGAGAATGAATAAAGAACACACGTGCAAAGGGGGAAAATGGTAATTAATAAGTACCTATCAATAATAACTTTAAATGCAAATGGAGTAAATGCCCCAAATTAAAAGACACGGGTAGATAAATGGATAAGAATACATCTTCTGCACATATACTGTCTATAAGAGAAACTCCTCAGAACAAAAGACCTACACAGACTAAAAGTGAAGGGTTGGAAGAAAATATTCCAAAGATATGGATAGGAAAAAAAGCTGAGTAACTATATTTATATCCTAAAAATAGATTTCAAAACAAAGGCCATGGAAAGAGACACAGAATGAGACAACTGTAAGGGAAAATGTTTGCCAATGATACCTCAGAAAATGGTTCGATCTCCAAAATATATAAAGAAGTCACATGACTCCACTCCAGGAAGACAACCCAATTTAAAAAATGGGCAATGAACCTGAACAGACACTTCTACAAGAAGGACATACAGGGATCCATAAACACATAAAAAAAATGCTCAATATTATTAACCATGAGAGGTATGCAAATTAAAACCACAATGAGACACCCCTTCACACCAGTCTGAATGGGCATCATTAATAGATCAACAAACAATAAGTGTTGGTGAGGATGTGGAGAAAAGGGAACCCTAGTGCACTCTTGGTTGTAATGTAGACTGATGTAGCCACCATGGAAAACTCTATGGAATTTCCTCAAATAACTAAAGATGGAACTGTGTTTTGATCCATCAGTCCCACTGCTGAGACTATACCCTAAGAATCCTGAACCACCAATTCAAAAGAACCTGTGCACTCCAATGCTCATAGCAACATTGCTTACAATATCCCAGTGCTGGAAATAGCATAAGTGCCCATCGGTAAATGAGTGGATCAAAAAACTGTGGTTCACTTACACAATGGAATACCACACAACAGAAAGAAAGAAGGAGTTCCTACCCTTCACAACAGCATAGATGGAATTTCAGAGCATTTTGCTAAGTAAAATAAGCCAGGTGGTGACACACAAATACCATATGATCTCGCCTATAAGTTGCACCTAATCAACAAAACAAACAACTGAGCAAAATAGAACCGGAGACTTAGAAATAAAGAACACATTGACAGTGACCACAATGGATAGGAGAGGTGGATAACAGGGGATAGAAAGGGAAGGGGCAAGCAAAGAAATATGAATAGAAGACCCATGGTCATGGACAATGGGGATGTATTGACTGTGGGAGTTGGTGGGAGGATGGGGTATGGGTGAGCAATGGGTAAAAAGACAGAACGACTATAACTCAACAACAATAAATTAAAAAAAATAAAAATATAAGCCACATATTATATGTACGCAGGCATATATAAATATGCATGTGTGTATGTGCCTCTCCATGGGATTAAAATATAAAACAGATCAAGAAAAGGACTGTTTATTAAGGAATAATCTAGTTTTTTCTCATGGCACCATAATATGAACTTAGAAAACAAAATTTAGAAATTGAGGTGGAAATATAGATGGATAGATATCAAGTCTTAGGATACAAAAAAACCTTCATATAAAATGCTTATATCAAAAGTAATAATGATGACTCAAAAATACTTTAGACGATAAATGAATAAATAAATATTGCCAAGAAGATGTGGAGCACATTCACAAATAAAGATAATTTTTATTTTATATAAAATATTTACTATATTATAGGTTATATTATTTATGAATTAAAATTATGAATCCAATTATATAAATGCAAAAAAGGCTTAAAATATCCATTTTAAATGAAGAAATATGAATCCTCAATAATATATAATATCACTTAATTTGTCTAGTAACACAAATGCATAAAATTCAGAATAACTGTGAGACATCTTTTCTTATCATTCAAATTATTTATAAAGCAGTGAAATATGAACAATTGGTAACGTAGCGGGAAACAATTTATTCTCTCATACACTTGGTGATATATATTAAGACTTCAGGGGACATGTCAGCGATAAATTTTTAAAATCATTAAAATATTCTCATGTTGTTTAAATGACACAGTAGTTGTGTTCTGAACATTAAATAGACAATCACATATACCAGAAATATAATTTGAGGTGGCATTCACTCTAATCTTAATTATAGTAGAAAATAAAAAGAGAGCTATTGAAAAAGTGAGGACAATTATGATTCAGTTATAAGACAGGATCTTATGCAATTTTTGATAATGATGATTGAACACTAAATAAATGAGTAGTTGAAAAATTATCTTTATAGTATTTCCTATAACAAATAAGAAAATATAGTTAGCCACACCATTGTAGGAGGTAGACAGGTATAAGAGGGGTAAGTGGCAATGGAAAAAATACAATGAAAAATAAACTTAAAAAAAAAGAAATGCAATTAAAAACATAAATATACATATATAGGTATATGACTTTTAGTCATTCATTGGTTAATTCTTTTATGTGCCTTGACCAGGGATTGAACCTACAACCTTGGCAAATCAAGATAATCTTTTCACCAACTGAACTAACTGGACAGGACAAAACCTTTCTTTAAAATACTTTTGAAAGATAAGTAGCTACTGAACAAAACTCTTATTACATATTTGCAGAATTCATGTAATGTGTGAAGAGTAAGATATGCAGTAAGAAAGCAGAGAATGTATGTGGAATATAGAAGGAATGGGAGTACTGAGACATTTATGAAGTAAATATCTATGACATATATATATATAGCATACACTAAATGTTCAGAATATATTCAGTCAACATGGGTATTGGTATTTTATTTTAATGAGGTTTTAATTCAGACACACATCAACAACCCCCATCTTGGCCCCTTATTTCCTCTGCTTAGGAAATTAAATGCATTCCATGGCTATTCACAGAGCTGTCAAACTACTGCTGTGTCAGTATCTTGTACCAAGCTAATTGTCCCTGTGTGTCTCCAGGGGTGCAAGTGTGTAGTTGCCCCAAGGCACTTTCTGTGGCTCCCATTGCTTGAACTTGAATCTGTCCTTGTATCCACATCATTAGCAGAAGGGTGAGTAAGTGTGGCAGAAAGAGTGTCAGGATACATGAACATCGCATGCCCCAGGATCCGGGTATTAAAGACCTCCCATATCACTTGCACCTTATTTTAAGTATCCTGACTTTTTCTATTTCTTTCCCCTTGCTTCTTACTCTGTGCTTTGAATTAATAAGCTGTGTTATTTTAATGAGCTTTGCTCTTTAAACTTTTTAATTTGGTGTGGGAGACTTGCTGCATAGTATTTACTGGGATAGCTTGCCTAATATTGAGCTTGGAGACCACCAATACGTCTAGACAATTTTTCCACAAAATAACTAATCACCTTCCATGTTAAATGTTTGTTCTTTTTAGTCCAAGGCCTATAAAAGTTCATGGAGGTACTCCAGATGTATTTATACAATGAGGGATAAAACTTTTAAGGTGCCCTGGCCTAGGACCAACTCCTGTTTGACTCTGGGACTACCAACACAGCATGCAGTTCAACCTTTAACGGAAACTTCAAGCACTGAAAAGTGAGAGACTCTTATATTCATCTTTGTAGTCCAAGTGCAAGAAATGATTTGCAGATCATGTAATTCAACTTACTAGTTTTAATAGTAAAAGAAAATGTTATATAGCATCTACTATATAGGATATAATTCTAAATATTTTACATATAATGAATACTTTAGCTATGACAGCTGCCCCATAATGGAGGTACTAGGATAAGCTGTTTTATTTTTGTTTTTTGTTTGTTTATTTTTGTTTTTGTTTTTTGGGTGTTTTTTTTTTTTTTTTTTTTTGAAGAACAGGAAATTCAAGATCAGGTAAGTTATATAACTTTTCCAAGGTCATGAGAAATAGAATTTAAATCTTAAAGACTTGTCTGCCATTTTTAAGAGAGGACCAAAGAGATTAAAGAAGTCACCTTGAGGTCATATGGATTGGAAAAGATAGAATTGATACTAGAACATAAACACCCTGGCATCCATTCAAAATTTCCTTCACCCAAACTACACTGAGACCACACATTTTTTATAAGCTTGTAGGCATGCAAAAATTATTAAATAATACAATTTTAATGATATATTATAAATTATTATAATTTTATATAACATAAAATAAGTAGAAAACAAGCAATACAATATTATGAATAATTATACAACTATTATAAAATAATTATTAATGAATTTTTAGATTTATTTTCTTAAAATGGAATGTTTTGTAAAGGATTTTCTTGTGATTGACCATATGTTTTTAATTTTAGTGTCAACATACTCATCAGTACTATGTATATATGTACATCTTTTGATTAATATTTGTGTGATGTGAATTTTTCCAACTTTTACTTACTTTCAACCAATCTATGTTGTTATATTGGAGCTGAGTTTATCTGAGGCTGATCAGCCATGAGTTTATCCTGGTTTATTTAAATCATTTGTACTTAATTTGGTTATTATTAGGGCATAAGTTTGCCATTTTATTTATTGTTTCCTATTTACTCTCTCTGTTTTGTTGTTGTTGGTTTTCTGTTTTCTATTCTTGTTTTACTATGGATAACCAGAATATTTTTAGAATTATATTTTGAATTATCAATAGAGCTTTTGGGTCATTCTCTTTAGATAGAATGTCTAGTGGTATTTTAACATATACCATAGATACATAACTCATAAGAACCTATTTCTGTCATTTATGGTGTAATTGTCATAAATATTTACTCTTTATTAATTTATAACCACATCAGATAGTGTTATAATCCTGCTTTTGTGGTCTAACATAGAAAACTCAGGAAGAGCAGGAAAATAAATTATATTTACCCATATGTTTTTCTTATGTGTTCTTTTTTCTTTATGATGTTCCAAGTTCCATATTTATCATTTACTCTCCATTTAAAGGGTCTGTAGTTGTGAGAGAGATAAATTTCCTTAGTTTTACTCACCTGTTTCTTTTTCCCCTCTTCTGAGTGTTATCGCTGCATCTGAGATTCTTGATTAGATGTCCAAACTTTATATTCAGCCTCATTGGTGCAGAACTGGGGAGCTTTTGCTATTGCTGGGCATGGATGGGAGTTATATCTCTTCACAATGTCTCTCAAATTTCTCTGGATGGGTGGCATAGAATTGCCTCATTAATGGTCTCCACACATCCTGGCTGGGTAGCTCACCTGGTGAGAAAATAGTCCCTATATGCCAAGCTCACAGGTTGGTTCCACAGTCAGGGCATATATAAGAATCAACCAATGAATGTGTAAATAAGTCGAACAACAAATCAATGTTTCTATCTTCTCTCTTTTCCACTCTCTCAAAATCAATAAATTAAAAAAAAAATAAATGATCTCAACATAATACAAACTGACACCAAGGAGTAGGGGAAGGATACTTGTTACTGCCTGGTGGAAGTTAAAATCCTGGCTTCCTGCTCTGCCACTTTTTTTGGGAGTTTGGTTACCTTAATTAGCCTGGCAAGGGTGGAACTCTAAGTTCTCCATTCAGCATTCTTGATATGAGTATGAGTAGAACATAGTGTTTTTGTTTTGTTTTGTTTTTTTCTGGGGTGTTTGGTAGAGGTAGACATGTCATCTAAATGTTTGCATATCTTGCTAGGCTGCAACTCTCCTAGTCTTTCTCCAGAGACAGCAGGATTTTGGGGAAAATTTTATGGTCTGCAATCTCTGACATTATTTGTTTGATAGATTATAGCTCCAAGTCTGGGATATAAGGAGCGAAAAGAAAACCCAAGAATCTCACTACTGTGTCATTTTTTGGTTTCCTACATGGTCAGCCATGTATTTTCCATCTTTCAGATTCCTATGTTGTCTCTTGTTTTTGTTTTTGTTTTGTTTGTTTTAATATAGCATCCTGGGGTTTAATTGTTCTTAGCAGGAAAGATAAAGGAATTATGCCTATGCATCTTCCTATGAGAAGAAATTACTGGCTACTTATTTAAATGTCTCTTCCTATAACTGTATTATTCTTTAATTTATTGGGGTAACACTGGTTCATAGAACCACATAGGTTTCAAGTATACAATTCAATAAAACATCATGTGCAGAACACATTGTGTGCCCTTCACCCCAAGCAAAGCCTCTTTCCATCATCATTCCCCACCTTTGCCCACCCCCACCCCGAGTTATAATCCACCCACTTTTTCTCTGGTTATCACTACACTGTGATCTGTGTCTACATGTGTGTGTCTACACACACACACACACACACACACACACACATATATATTTTTTTTTTTGGCATGGTACCTTAGTCTTCTCTCATTCAGTCCCCCAACCCCTCTCTCCTCTGACAGCTGCCACATGTTCTTTGTAACCATCCCTCTCTTTCTATTTTGTTCATAACTGTTCATTAGATTCCACATGTAAGTGAGATCGTACAGTATTTGTCTTTCCCTGACTGGTTTATTTCAGTTACCATAATAGTCTCTGGTCCTTCCATGCTGTCACAAAAAGTAAGATTTCCCTCCATTTTATGGCAACATAGGATTCCATTGTGTAAATGTACCACAGCTTTTAAAACATATATATTTTATTGTTCTATTACAGTTGTGCTAATTTTCACCCTTTGCTCTCCTCAGCTGAGCCCACCC
Organism: Mormoops blainvillei; assembly: GCA_004026545.1. Lineage (NCBI taxonomy): Eukaryota > Metazoa > Chordata > Mammalia > Chiroptera > Mormoopidae > Mormoops > Mormoops blainvillei. Next base: position 130,117 of record PVJD01001175.1, read on the forward strand.
CCTTGCTCCAACAGTCAATCCCCAACCTGTTTTCCATGTCCATGGGTCATTCATATACATTTCTTGACTAGTCACCTCTTCTTCTTTCCAACCCTATCCCCCTCATCCCTCCAATCTTGTCACTGCCAGTCTATTCTTTGTTTCTATGCCTCTGGTTCTAATGTGCTCATTTTTGGGTGGGGGTGGTATTCATTAGGTTCCTTTTATAGGTGAGATGTATGGTATAAGTCTTTCACCTCCTGGCTTATTTCACTAGCATAATACACCTCAGTTCTGTTCATGCTGTAGCAAAAACTAGAAATTCCTTCTTTATTTCTTTCTTTCTGCCATGTAGTATTTCATTGTGTAAATATACTTGTTTTTTGATCCACTCATTCACTGATGGCACTTAGGCTGTTTCCAACACTCAGCTATTATAAACAACACTACTATAAACGCAGGGGTGCATAAGTTCTTTTGAATTTGTGTTTCAAGATTCTTAGGGTCTAATCTCAGTTCTGGAATTACTGGGTCAAAAAGCACTTCCACTTCTGGTTTTCAGAGGAAATTCCATGCTGTTTTCCACAATGGCTGCACCAGCCTTCATTTCCATCAACAGTGCACTAGGGTTCCCTTTTCTCCACATCCTCACCAGCACTTGTTTATTGATTTGTTAATGATGGCCATTCTGATCAGTGTGAGGTGGTATCTCACGGCAGTTTTAATTTGCAGCTCTGTGATGGCTAGTGATATTGAGCATCCTTTTATATATCTATGGGCCATTTATATGTCCTCCTTGGAGAAGTGCCTATACAAGTTCTTTGCCCATTTTTTAATTGGATTGTTTTTCTTCCTGGTGTTGAGTTGTATGAGATTTTTATATATTTTAGGTATCAAACCCTTGTCTGAAGTATTATTGGCAAGTATATTTTTTCCATACAGTTGGTTCTCTTTTCATTTTGCTGATGTTTTCTTTAGCTGAGCAAAACCTTTTAATTTGATGTAGGCCCATTTGTTTATTTTTTTCCTTTATTTCTCTTGCCCTCAGAGATATATCGGCAAAAATATTGTAGGGGGCAGATATCTGAAATTTTACTCTATGTTTTCCTCTAGGACTTTTGTGGTATCATGACTTATATTTAAGTCTTTACCCATCTTAAATTTATTCTGGTGTATTTTCTTCCTTCTACTCACTCTGGGATTTGTTTGCCATTGTCCCTTAGTTCTTGTAGATGTATGGTTAGGGTGTATATTTGGGACTTTTCCACCTTCTCTAGGTAGACCTGCATTGCTATGAACTTCCCTCTAAGGACTGCTTTCTCTGTGTCTCACAGGTTTTGGACTGATGCATGTTCATTTTGATTTGTTTCCAGGTACTTTTTGGTTTCTTCCTTGATGTCATTGTTAACCCATTCATTATTTAATAGCATTTTATCCAGTCTCCATGCATTTAATTGTTTTTTTATTTATTTTCCTTGAGGTTGGTTTCTAGTTTCAAGCCTTTTGATTGGAGAAGATGCTTGATATGATTTCAATATTCTTGAATTTATCGAGGCTTGTTGTGTTTATTACCATGTAGTCAATACTTGAAAAGGCTCCGTGTGCATTTGAAAAGAATGTATATTTTGCATCTTTGAAGTGAAAGTTTCTGCATATATCAACTAAGTCCCTTTTATCTAGAGTGTCATTCACTATCACATATCCTTATTGATTCTTTTTTTGGAAGATCTATCCATTGTTGATAGTAGGGTGTTAAAATCCCCCACTATATGTGTGTTGCTTCATCTTTCATGAAGTCCTCCAATTTTCCTTATAAACTTGAGTGTTCCCATGTTGGATGCATATATGTTTACAAGGGTTATATCTTATTGATTGACTACTCCTTTAAGTATTATGTAGTGACGTTCTTTGTCTCTTTTTATGGTCTCTTTTTGAAGCCTTTTTTTTCTGATATAAGTATTATATCCCACTTCTCTTTCATGTCCATTTGTTTGGAATATTTCTTTTTTCCATTCATTAACATTCAGTCTGTGAAGACCTTTTGTTTGAAGTGTGTCTCTTATATATAGCATATATGAGGATCATTTTTTTCTTATCCATTCCACTACCCTATGTCTTTGGTTTGGAACATTTACTCTATTTACATTTAAGGTTATTATTGAGAGTTACTTTTCTGTGTGTGTGTGTGTGTGTGTGTGTGTGTGTGTTTTCCTTTGTACCTACATTCCTCTCTTGCTCATTCTTTTTTTTTTTTCTTTTCCCATCTTAAAACAGTCCCTTTAGCATATCTTGCAATACTGGTTTGGTGGAGGTGTATTGTTTTACCCTTCTTTTGTCTGTGAAACTCCCTTTTTCACCTTCCATTTTAAATGAGAGCTTTGCTGAGGAGTTTAGTCTTGGTGACAGGCCTTTGTTTTTCCTTACTTAGAATACTGCTTGTCATTCCTTTCTTGCTTTTAGTGTTTCTGTTGAGAAATCATCTGCCAGCCTCACTGGAGTTCCCTTGTATGTTACCAGTTGTTTTTCCACTGCTGTTTTTAAACTCTCTCTTTGTCTTAAATTTTGTCATTTTAATTGTGATATTTTCTTGGAATGAGTTTCTTTGGATTCCTCTTGATTGGGACACTTTCTGCTTCCTGGACTTGTGTGACTTTTTCCCTCATCAAGTTAGGGAACTTTTCTGTCATTAATTTTTGAAATAGGCTTTTTATACTTAGCTCCTCTTCTCCAGAAGAATACATTTTATACGGGTATTATTACATTTCATGCTACCCTGTAGCTTCCTTAAATCCTATTCATTGTTTTGGTGTCTTTTTTTTTTTTTTTTCTATTCCATTGCTCTGTCTTGGAGTTTTTTCTACTTTCTCTTCCAGCTCACTGACCCAATTATCTCATTGATCTAGCCTGCTTTTAATTCCTTCTCATGTATTCTTCATTTCAGATATTGTATTCTTCATTTCTTTCTGGTTCATCTTCATAACTTCTATGCCGATTTTCATGCTTATGTAGTTCCCAGTAAGTTCCTTGTACCTTCCATATTGTTCCTTTTAGTTCTCACTGAGCTCCTTGAGCATCCTTAAACCATTACTTAGAACTCAATGTCTTATGGATTGTATATCTCAATTTCATTTAGTACTCTTTCTGGTGATTTCTCCTTTTCTTTTGATTGCTGGTTGTTTCTTTGTCTCCCTATTTTAAGTGACTATTCCTGTGGTATTACTACAGATTCTACAGATTAGTATTGTTGGTCAGTGGAATCCACAGGGCAACTCTCCTCAAGCACTGACACAGGTCCATGTAAACATGTAAGACAATGATCAGTGCTGTGCAGTTAGTATTGGTATTGCAGTGTTTTGCCATTTCTCCCAAACTGAGAGCCAAACTCCAATGGTTCTGTGTCATGATCCCTGGCTGTGCCACACTGCCTCCTCACAGAGTTCTCTCATGGACTGTGGGCAAGGAGAGTTAAGAGTCCTGAAGAGGACATCTTCTCTCAAGACCCTGACTGATACCACCTTCTTCTCTTTGCCTGAGATATTATTTCCCCTGAGAGAGCTGTATCACAGTATTTTTTACTCACTCCTCTATTTTCAACTTAGGTTACTTCCAAAGCTTAACTAGTATAAATGATGCTGCAATGAACATAGGGATCCATATTATGCTTTTGGGTTTCTAGGCCATACTCTCAGAAGTGAGATTGCTGGGTCAAAAGGAAGTTCAACTTTATTTTTTCTGAGGAAACTCTACACTGTTTTCCACAGATTCTGTACCTGTGTGCATTCCCACCAACAATGCACTAGGGTTCCCTTTTTTTTCACATCTTTGCCAGCACTTGTTTGTTGATTTATTGATAATAGCAATTCTGGCAGGTATGAAATGATATCTCACTGTGGTTTCAATCTACATTTCTCTAATGATTAGTGATGTTGAACACTTTCTCATATGTCTATTGACCATCTGAATGTCTTTGGAGAAGTGCCTATTCAGGTCCTTAGGTCATTTTTAATTAGATTGTTTGCCTTTCTGTTTTTAAGTTGTATTAGTTATTTGTATATGTTGGATGTACTTATCAGATGTATCATTGGCATGTATGTTTTTCCATTTAGTTATTTCCCTTTTCATTTTGTCAATGGTTTCTTTGCTGTTAAAAAGTATTTTAGTATGATGTAGTCCCATTTGTTTATTTTTTTACTTTGTTTTCCTTGCTCAAGGAGGTATTTTGGCAAAAATATTGCTATGAGAATTGTCTGAGATTTTGATGCCTAGGTTTTCTTCTAGAATTTTTATGATTTTACAACAGACATGTCTTTAACCATTATGTCTTTAACCATTTTGAGTTTATTCTTGGATATGCTGTAAGTTTCTGACACTTTTTTTATCTTTTGCAGGTACCTGTTCAATATTCCCAGCACCATTTATTAAAGAAACTGTATAAGTTTTCAATATTTTCTATAGAAACAACATAATGCTAATAGTCTTTCCTCTAAAATAATTAATTTTATTTTTTAAATATCATTTCTGAGAATTATTAAATTTTTCTGAAGCTTCACCCCTCATTTTTGGCAACACCATATTTTATCTAGCTCTGTAGTTCCTTGCTTAGAAAGATTTATTATCAAGTGGCATGTCCTCAATGAACTCCAGGTCTTTGATTTCACCTGGTTGAACTGGAGGGTCTCTCCCACAGCAGAGGGTCAGCCAAGTATTCTAAGTCCCATTCTCCCCTATTGAACTCAGCCTTTAGTAGTGTGTGGTCATAGTGTCTCATGTCAACATCTAGTTCAAATATTCACCTTGGGGATGGAGAGAGATTTCAGTTAATTCAGCATAGGCTATAGGTTTTTTTTATTAATGGCTGTAGGATGTGGCCAGGCTAAGGCAGCAGTGTAGACCTCTGGTACACAAGTGAATCCTCTAATGATCCACTGTAAATGAGAAACCACATCCTTAAACTTTTTCAGCTTCAAAATTAAGAAATTGTCTGAAAAAAATTAACGGAGTGTATCAACTGAAAAAAGAGGTTGCAATTCCATAATCACATTTATTAGAAGGATTGGAGGAAAATAAAATGCCATGTAGCTTAAGAATTTGTGAGTTATCTGCAAATCAACTTATTTCAGGAATGGAAGAATTTTTATTCCTTTCTTAATATCAAAATCCACACAGTTTCTTTTGAATACCTCCTACATTTATAGGCAATCATACAAAGTCTCTTATTTTTCGTACATGATTAATTCTTTCTTTCAGATGACTCTCAGTGGAGGAGTAATAAGTACAACACAATATCCCCAGACAAAAAATCATAAGAATATTCTGTTTTATTGATTTATATAGCTCTTCATCTCTTTCTCAATCAATTTCAATAATAGTCACTTCCACATCTTCTGCTATCATATTTACATGTTGATCATACACATGTAACCTACTTTGAAGTTTTCTGTTCTTTTTCACATAAATTCATTCATCCATACTGAGCCTGATGAGATCTACAGGCTCTTGTATGGTATGGGCAGTTTGTTGTGGGTACATGTTATCTACCATATTTTAAAATCTTGATTTTTTTTCTTGAGATTTCTCTGAGGCAGTCACTATTATGATCCTCAAATTGCATAAGAAGAATAATGCTTAAAAAAGATTAAATAATTTGCTTGATCTCACAGAGCTAATAGTCAAACTAAGATTCTAATTTTACAGTATGTGCCCTAGAAAGGGATCAGAATATTTCACACTTCAACATGCTCTTGTCATAATACCCTGATCTGAAATTCCTGATTCTGCCACTAACTTCCTTCCAGTTTTCATCTCCATATTATTGTTAGTAGTTATCTCCTTTGTGAATTGTATCTCCTTATAGGGCCTGCAACTTCCACATTCCACACATTGACAAGGAGGAAGATCTGATGGATGAAACCAAAATACATGAAAGTTGACAACCTTTCTCAGAGTGGTTTCCTGTCTACTCTGTTTTCCAATATTCATTCTAATTTTCAACCATTTCTCTTAAACTGGATCAAATGGCTGCATAACTGCAAAAACATTCACAATTGGAATAACTGTAGTGTTTAAAAATCATAAAACAGTATTTCTTTAAAAGTACTCCAGAACTCAAGCATCTCACAAATTCAGATTGGTCTCTCCATTCTATGAATTACTTGGAAAAAAAAAGTGAAATTGTCTAGTACTATAAGCATGAATAAAATTGTGGAGGTATTAGAGGTGGTTCCAAATTCAAAGCATTTCCTTTGTCTTCTGAGTTGAAGAATTTTATTGAAAGCTGTGGAAGTGTTATTCTGAAGCCTCAGAATGCCCAGTTCAAAATGATTTCTTGTACTGCTGCAAAAAGATATATTTATTAGTATGCATGTCCAGAGGTGGATTTAATGGCGAGTGCACTGGGCATGGACCCTGGGCCCTGACTTCACAAGGGCCCCACAAAACCCCAACTTTACACTTTTTTTCTAATAACACCAAGTTTGGTTTCATATGTGCAATACATATTTTATATTCAAATTTTATTGGAAATAAAACATTAATAGTACATAATATTTCTATTTATTTAAAAATATGATTAATACATATTTTTATTTTGCTTGTCTCTCTCTTTTTTTTAAAGGACCCAATATTTTCTCCTGCACCCAGAGCCTCAACTGACCTTAATACACCTCTGTATATGTCTATTTCAGAAGCAGTACCTTCAAAAGATTCTATGTATAACTTTCAAAGTGCGAAAAGGAGCAAGGAGAAAGTATTTGCCCATCTAAATGGTAATACTTTGTTGTAGATACACAGTAAGGACTGTCAATTTACACTCTCTTAATATGAAGGTGATTTGACCACCAGAATCATTTCATGGATGTTATTTTGTTGAAGAAGCTCTCAGGAAAGCTTAACTCAAGATTCTGTTTTTGCTTTAGACATCTCACCTTGCCAAGCCCTTTTAATAGATTATATCTAAGGATTGTTCCTTTGGAATATGGTTCCAAGATATGTTTGGTAAATATACGTTAAATCATATTTAATATTTACCTTTATTTTATAATATTCAAATATTATTGATGTTTCTATAAGATACAGTGAAGAGAATTCCTTGTTTCCACATTATTAACAAAGTTTAACAGGCTTTGTATTATCTATTTCCAAACTTTTGAAAGAATACCTCTGTGTCTCTTCTGAGCATGGTGGTTTTTGGTGGAGTGGAACTCTGAGAACTTTTTTCATCCATGTTAATTTTTCTACTTATATATTTGTATTAGTTTCCTAATTTATTTTTCTATACAATTTTATTATTATATTTAATATATTATTTTCAATTTTAATTAATTATATCATAATAAAACAAAATATTATTTTGTAATTAAATTATTTATGTTTCTATTATGTCATGTTTTTCACTTATGTACTTGATTTTACATCTATATATTTTCTTTCATGCTTTTTTCAGACAATTATATATCTGGGATCTTATTTGAAAAAAGTCAATTGCTTCATGTTTTCTTATTTCATGGAAATTTACTTGATTTAACATTTGTTGACTTATTAGCAATGATTTTTTATTGGGTGTTAAATATTTTCCATGATATCTCTTAGATACATTAAACATAAACTTATGCTTCTGTTCTCATTCTCCTATTTTGTTTGAGTAATTACTTAAAGAAAAGGGAGAATTAGTGCCTTTATTTCATCATCTTAAGTAGTAAATCTGATATCGAAAGATATTAAAGGCATAGTAGGGACTTGCAGTAAACATTGTGACTGTGTAACTAGCGGTGCATGCAATGGTGTGCTAGTAGTTTCTTCTTACTTGCCTCCAGAACTTTTTTTTCTTTTTTTTAATGGAGTAAAAAAGGAAAAAGGCCTCCAGAACTTTAAATACTTTGAGTACTGAAACAGTTTACCCTTACACACAAACTGGACAGTAACAATGTTAACCATACCTTATTGTTTGCAGTGATATGACTTTATGCTATTTCCCTGTTCTCATTAACATGACTTTATGCCTCCTGCCCAGGTAAATGGTTTAGTTGTTTATTACAAGAACTTTTCAAAAAGCCCACTAACTTTCAATAGAAAACATGGATAGTTTTTGTCTTATGGTCCTTTGTCTTGTGGTATCCCTCATCTCAAAATACTTCCCTTGAGGTTTCCACCAGTTCTAGGTTATTGTATTCTGGTCTTTATCAAAGGAGAATCAAAACCCTTCCCATGAGCCACAACCCTCCCCACCTCCACTGTTAACGTTTTGAAATGGGGAAGATGGTGCTCTCCATAGCTATGGTAAGCAATCCACTAAGTTTGGTCTTATCAATTGATTATTTTGGTAATTTAAGGGAGTAAGCTTTTGAAAACTCCATTGCTCATTTCCCTGACAGAACTTACTTTTCTTGGTCCCAGGATTTTATCATGAACTATGCTAATAATTTATAGCACGTTTCTTCTAAATTTCATCTAAACAAATTCTGATAAATTATAATATCTTTACTAGGCAGTTGTTTAATATTTTATCAGGCTAAATCTTTTTATACATTTCTAATAGTAGTACATCCTACACAGTTCTTCACCTATACTTTGCAAAACTATCAAGGTCATTAAAAACAAGGAAACTAAGAATCTACCACAACCAAGAGGGACCTAAAAAGAAATTCCAACTAAATGTTGTGTAATTCTGGATGGCTACTGGAATAGTAAAAATATATTAGGTAAAAACTAAGCAACAACAACAACAACAACAAACAAAAAACAGAAAAAAGAAACACACATACAAAAACAAAAAAACAATAATATACATAGATTATAAAATTTACTTATAATAATGCATTAACAGTGGTTCATTGATTATAACAAATGCATCATACCAATGTAAAATGTTAATAATAGAGAACATTTGATGTCAATTATATGGAAAATCTCTGTACTATTTTTTTCAATTTTTCTGTAATTCTACATGTCTTAAGAATAAAATCTATTGAAGTAAAAAAAAATTATTTCTTTACCACTTTCTTATTAGATATCTTTTCTTTAAAAATAAACATTATGATTTTTCAATTAATAGTTTCCTTTTATTTTCCTATCCTTTTTAGTACAGGGAAATTAATCCCCAAAACAATAAATATGAAGCTTATATGTCCACAGCAGTGGCATGAACCATCTGGAATATCCTTCTTTCAACTCCCCTGTCTCCATAAGTCATCCTATATTGAAACCTACTTCAGATTTTGTTTCCTTTGCAAAATCTTCTTTGTTGATCCCTGTTAACTCTCTTTTCTTTGTATTCAAGTAGCTACAATTTACATTCTGACAACAAGCAGGGACAATTCTCAGGGGATACAACAACAACAAAAACCCTTTGTTGTTACTTGAAAGATGGGCAGGCAGGGATAGAAATTGCGTGACATGATTTTAAGTACATGGGTTTTGAGGTTGAACACTTGTTATTATTGTGCAACATAATTAATATCCCTGAGCATCAGTTTTTTTTCTTTCTATGGAAAAGCAATAATGATAGATTCAGGATTATAGCGATAATTAATCAAATGAGTTAGTAGCTCTTCTAGATGATCAATCCCAACATTGAGATGGGTGGCAAATTGTCCAATTGAAAAAAATTAATAATCATGTACTAAATGTACAATTATATTGATTGTCACTACAAATAAAAGAAAAGAAAAGATGATTTCACAATCAATAATTGGTTGAGATAGGTTTTTAAACATTACTCCCAGCCAATAGTTTAAGAATATGTTATCATAAAGAAAAAAATACCTTATAAGTATAGAATAAAAAATATGTTGGTCCAAATTTTGAAATTTTCCCTGGTCGGGTGGCTCGCTTGGTTGCCGTGCTGTCCCATGCATCAAATTTTCAAGTTCAAAATTCTTAGAAGATGACACTGGAACTAAACATTATAAAGTTTTGTTAAAGGTAAATAGAATAGGACTAGCCAATGAACAGAGTCGTGAAATAGCATATGACATTTACTAGTTCATTGTTAGAGCATGAAGTACAAATAGGTGAGGGACAGGAGATGAAATTTGGGAGGAAATCAGGTGATGGAAGGCATTAAATTGTATACTTGTCTTTGTCCTTATATAGACTACTGAGATCTAAAAAAGGATCTAAGGAAGGAAAGATGAGAGAGATGAGAGAGAATATTTTTTGTGGGACTAAATTCAGAGAAGTAAGAATTAAAAAAGAAAACAAGATATTTTGTATGTGATGTTGAAATAAAAAGAATACATTTTATTCCTTCCAAATAAATCAGTTAATTGGGGGGCATAAAGGGAAAACTATTTAACCTGGGTCATATTGGATGCTTTTTGAGGATTGTTATATCTTTACAGTTAAAAAATTGAAGTTAAATTAAATAAAACAAAGTCTCAATCTAAGCATGCAAGTCTCATTAACAATGGAAAATATTTATTGAATGGTATATTTTTCACAACATTAATAAGTACAATCACTCTGACTTCCAGCTCTGCTCCATGTGACAATTTGCCCTATAAATCAAAATAAAAAGTAATATTTTCTCTTTTGTTATCAGTTTTAAAAATTTTAACATCATTTATTTATTTTTAAATGCAGTTTACTCCCCTGGTTTGTGTGGCTCAGTGGACTGAGTGCTAGCCTATGAACCAAAAGGTTGCTGGTTCGATTTCCAGTCAGGGCATGTGCCTAAGTTGTGGTCCAGGTCTCCAGGTGTGAGCGAGTGGGAAGCAACCAATGTTTCTCTCCCTCCCTTTCTCCTCCCCCTCTTCTCTCTAAAAATAAATAAATAAAACCTTCAAAAAATGCAATATACCTTCAATATGATTATATATTCATTTTAGTTGTATAGCATAGTAGTTAGACAATCATATGCTTTATAAAGTATTCCCCAATATTTCCAGTGCCCACCTAACACCTTATGTAGTTTTACAGTATTATTGACTGTTTCCTATGCTGTACATTACATTCCCATGACTATTTGGTAACTACCAATCTGTACTTCTTAATTCTTTTAGCTTTTTCAGCCAATCTTCCAACACCCTTCTCCTCTAACACCCATCAGTCTGTATTCTGTATCTCTAGATCTGTTTCTGTTTTTATTTTCATTTTTTTAATATTGTACTTTAGCTTTTACAAACAAGTTAAATCTTACAATATTCGTCTTTGACTGATTTATTTCACATAACATAATGACCTCTAGGTCCATTCACATTGTCACAAATAGTTACATTTTCTTCTTTTTCATGGCTGACTAATATTTGATTGTATATTATGTATCACCACTGTTTTATCTGCTCAGCTATTGATGGGCTTTTGGGTTGCTTCTGTTGCTTGGCTATTGTAAATAATGTTGCAATGAATATAAGAATTCATATATTATTTCTAGTTAGCATTTGGGTTTCTTTGGATAAACACCCAGAAGTGGAACCACTGTATCATAAGGCAGTTTCATTTTTAATGTTTTGAGGTAATTCCATGCTTTCCCTAATGGCTGCACCTACCTGAATTCCCGCCAACAATGCACAAGTGTTCCCTTTTCTCTGCATCCTAGTAAACACTTGTTGTTTGTTGATTTATTGATGGTAGCTATTCTAGCAGGTCTGAGGTGATATCTCATTGTGATTTTAAAAGTTGCATTCCTCTGATGATTGATGATGAGTATCTTCTAATGTGTCTATTGGCCGTCTGCATAGCCACTTTAGAGAAATGTCTATTCAGATCCTTTGCTCATTTTTAAATTAGATTTTTTTCATGTTGAGTTGTATGTTTTTTAAATAAATATGGAAATTAATCTGTTATCAAATGTATCATGGGAAATACATTTGCTTTGTATATTAATATGCTCTCTCATTTAGTGGATTGTCTTTTCATTTTGTTGATGGTTTATTTGCTTTGCAAACAACTTTTTAGTTTGAGGTAATCCCATTTGTTTATTTTATTTTTTTCTCTTATCCAGGGAGCTATATCAGAGAAAAAGTAGATCTAAGAGAAATGTTTGAGGCTTTACTGTCTATATTTTTATTTATGACTTTTATGATTTTGAGTAGTACATTTATATTTTTAATCCATTATAAGTTTATTCTTGCATATGGTATAAAAGGATTATCTAGTTTCATTTTTAGTATATATATATATATATATATATATATATATATATATATCCAACACCACTTATTGAAGTGACTATCTTTACTTCATTGTATGTTTTGCCTTCTTTGTCAAATATTAATTGACCATAACTGTATAGGTTTATTTCTGGGTTCTCTGATCAGTTCCATTGATCTGTATGTCTTTTTTCATGCCAGTACCATGATGTAGTGATTACTATGGCCTTGTAATATAGTTTGATATCAAGTAACATACTTCCTCCAAATTTGTTCTTCTATAATTTTTTGGATTATTTATTTTATATCTGTAAGATATGACATTTGCATTATTTTATTTTTTGTATATTTTATTGATTATGCTATTACAGCTGTCCCATTTTTGGTCTCCCCTTTATCCCCTCCATGCTGCACCCCATCTCATTATCCCCACACCTCTTAGTTCATGTCTATGGGTTGTACATAACAGTTCTTTGGCTTCTCAACATCCTATACTATTCTTATCATCTCCCTGTCTATTTTTTTGTCAACATTTTCCCACCACCATTTTCTGAAGTCCCACCCATCTCCACCTCCCATCCTCAATCCTTCCCCCTTTATTTTGACAGGAATTGCATTCAACTCATAGAATACTTTGTATAGTATGGACATTTTAACAATGTTTATTTTTCCTATCCATGGATATGGTATATGCTTTCACTTATTTGTATCTTCTTCAATTTATTTTTTTGGTGTTATAATTTTCTGAATTAAAAAAATATATTTTCCCACCTTAGTTAGATATATTCCTAGTTATTTCATTTTTTGATGCAATTGTAAATGGGATTTCTTCTTAATTTCCATTTTGTAGTTAATTATTGGTGTATAAAAATGCACACTATTTCTGGATATTTATTTTGTATCCTGTTACTTTACTGGATTTATTTATCAGTTATAGTAGTATTTTTCAGTGTCGTTTTCAACTGAAGTTTAGAGAGGCAATAACTTCCATGCCTAGCACAATACAAAGAATGTTCAGGTTGTTGCTAATATTTATCTTTTGAGTAAGATCTATGGCAGAATATGTAAAAACTGGTAAATATATGATAGAAAACAGACCTTTATCTGAGGAGAGATGAATGAATTTCCATTTGTTGTTGTTTGTTGTTGTTGTTTTAGCAAGATTGCAAGGAGAGTTATACGAAGTGAAAATATGAAGAAAACTAATATTTTCACACTTCCCCAGTGCCTAGTGCACTGTTACTATTTTATTCATGGTAAGAGAGGAAAATGAGGTTTGCCAAAGTTAGATAACTTGTGAACGCCATTTGAATGTTTGAGTTTGATTTTATAATCCAGATATTTCTGACTCCTCACAGCCTATCTTCTCCAGCACTGAGTGTACGTAAACTGGGTCTTTGGTACGTAAATTATCTGACTCAGAGATACATAATCCTCCTCTGTAGTCCATACGTAAAATTATGAGGAAGAAAGTAAATTTTACTTTATAAATCAGCCAATTTTCTCTTACAAATCCATAGAGTAACTATTATTACCATGGGCAAATTAGAAAAATTATGTGTCAATATTCCCAAAAATCCCTTTGACCAGGTTTTATTGGTCTCAGAGACCTTTCCTTAACCTGTATTATTCAGATACTAAACACATTTTCTTTGACAAAATTTTCCCAGGATTAATTTTCTTTGTTACAAAATTTATGTAGATCAATTTAAGTATAAATTACATGTAATTGTGATTTTATGATTGCAATTAGTTCTTCCTCTAAGGAGCTCATGGTTTTCATGAAGCAGAAACCAAATTCAACTGAGAATGTGAATACATATTCTTAGACTTTATATTTTCCAAAAGAATTAGACTATACCTATACAAAATCAACTTTAAATAAAAATATTAATAATTCACATTTTTGAAAGATACTTTAGTTAAAAAAGAACTTTATCTTTTCACAAAATAGATTATACATAATGAATTTCTAAGAATGTGGTCTTCTGATCTAATGTTTAAGAAGGATCAGTCATGGTGAGAGAAGGAAATGGGGACAAGCCATGTAACACTGTTACCATAGGTAGTTAACTAGTTATTAATAAGAGAGCAAATAGGATTAGATACTGAGTTTAACAAACTGGGAAGCATAAGCCTATTTGCTTCAACAGGAAGCTATAGCATTTACAGGCTCATTCATACACTCCAGGGGACTGCCTGGGAAGAGAGTTAACCCTAGGGTCACAGGAAATCTCCCCAGCACCAATGCTTACCCTCCAGTACCTGAATGTAGGGGGAATCAGGGAAATAGAGGCCTATCAGTCTAACTAAGGGATGGATCCATCATAAGCTTGTAAAAGCTTGGGAAGTTGGTTGGTGATTTTGAAAAAGTAACTGGTCTATCTTAAATAGAAACTAATCTAATCCCAGGAGAACAAAGAAGCTCTACCTCCCTTTCTTGCTTGGTGACTAATACTCTTCCCATGTGTTTATGTGTTCACTTTCTTGACTGGAAATGTGTGACCATGCAGGCTTAGCATCTACTGGGGCCCTCAGCAGACTGTGTGGACTCCAAAGGACTAAGCTTAAATATTAAACAGAAATTCTGTACACTGACCTTTGTTTTGGTCTTCTTGTGGACAACTTTGGGATTTTTCCATGGCAGTACTGACAGAGATGGGACATTGGAAACCCATGAGCAGCCTTCCACCCAAATAAACCTTGCCAAATCAAAATCTCCCATGCCTGATCCCATGGAACAGCCTAATTTCCACTGTAAACAACACTTGCTCTTATTTGAATTTTTACGTGCTTGACTATTTAAATAAAACCTTTTATTTTTAATACCTTTAGATAAATACAGCAGATACAAAGAATACTACAGGGTATACTTCTGTACATCATAAAGTTTCCCTTGTTATTAAGATCTTATTTAATATGACATTTATGTCACAACCATGATGGTGGTGATACATTATGATGGATTAAAGTTTATACCTTTTTGCAGTTCTGTAACTTTTTCACAATGTTCTTTTTCTGATCTTAGATCGAATCCAGAATACCAGGTGTAGACTCCTCTAAAAAGTGGAAGCTTTTCAGACTTTCTTTGTTTTTGATGACTTTCACAGTTTTGATGAGAGTTTTGTAGAATGTTTCTCAATTTGGGCCAGTTTGCCATTTCCTTTATTGTTCAACTGGGATTATAGGTTTGTCAGAGGAAGGTCACAGAGGTAAAATGTTATGTTCAATACATTATATCAAAAGAACAGCCCTGGATAGTGTGGCTTAGTAGATTGAGTGCCAGCCTGGGAACCAAAGGGTCACTGGTTTGATTCCCAGTCAGGGTACATGCAAGAGGCAACCACATAATGATGTTTCTCTCCCTCTCTTTCTCCCTCCCTTCCTCTCTCTGAAAAAAATAAATAAATGAAATATTTTTAAAAATAACTTGTTATCAAGGTGACCTTTCACTGGATCAAAGATCATGTGTGCTTATCAGTTTTCCCCACTGTAATGTCTCTCCCTTCCCTTTCCTAAGTGTTCTCTGTGAAAGAAAGTCACCAAGCACAACCCCCACCTAAGGAAAGATGACTAAGTATATATTTTTCTATTTTATTTTATTTATTTTTAACCAATTTTATTTATTTTTATTTTTAATACCATTAATCCGCACTATATGCTCTTCCAATTCCACCCACCCTGCAGCACATGCAATCACCACACTGTTGTCCTTGTCCATGAGTTCTTTCTCTCTCTCTCTTTTTAATCTCAATCCCTCCATTATCCAAAAACCCCATAAGAGCTGTCAGCCTGCTCTCTACCTATGAGTCTGTCTCTATTTTTCTTATTATTTCAGTTTGTCCATTAGATTTCACATAAGAGTGAAATCATATGGTAATTGCTTTTTCTTAACTGGCTTATTTCACTTATCATAATGTTCTCCAGGTCTATCCATGCTGTCACAAAGGGTAAAATTTTCTTCTTCTCTATGGTAAAGCAGTTTTCCATTATGTAAATGCAACAAAGCTGTTTTATCCATTTGTCTACTGATAGACACTTGGGCTGCTTCTAAACCACAGCTATTGTAAATAATGCAGCAGCGAACATAGGGATGCGTATATTCTTTCAAATTAGTGTTTCAGATTTGTTCAGATAGATTCCCAGAACTGGAATCACTGGGTAATAAGGCAGTTCCATTTTTAATATTTGAGGTATCTCCATACCGCTTTCCACAGTGACTGCACCAATCTGTGTTCCTACCAACAGTGGGAATACACATCCTTTCTCCTAATCCTCACCAGTACTTATTTATTGCTTATGGATTATAGCCAATCCGACAGGTGTGAGATGATATCATACTGTAGTTTTATCTTGCATTTCTCTGATGATTAGTGATGTTGGTCATATTTTCATATTAGCTAGTGTATATCCTCATTGTATGTCTATTAGTCATTTGTATATTCTCTTTAGAGAAGTGTCTATTCAGGTCATTTGTCCATTTTTTAATGGATTTTTATTGTGTTGTTTTAAAAGTTATTTATAAACTTCTTATATTAACCCCTTATCAGATGTATTGGTGAATATGTTCTCCCATTCATTTGGTTGTATTTTCATTTTGTTGATGGTTTCCTTTGTTATGCAAAAAAATTTAGTTTGATGTAGTCCAGTTTGTTTAATTTTTTTCTTTTGTTTCCCTTGCCTGAGGAGATACAACAGAAAAAATATTGCTATGAGCAATATCCAAGATTATACTGCCTATATTTTCTTCTAGGATTTTTATAGTTTCAAGTATAACATTTAAGTTTTTAATCCATTTCGAGTTTATTCTTGTGTATGATGTAAAAAGGTGGTCTAGTTTCATTTTTCTACATCTATCTGTCCAATTTTCCCAACATCGTTTGTTGAATAAACTATCTTTAGTCCACTGTATGTTTTTGCCTCCTTTGTCAAATATGAATTGACTAAGGCATGGGTTAATTTCTGGAATCTCTATTCTGCTCCACTGATTTATATGTCTGTTTTTATGCCAGTACCATGTTGTTTTGTTTGCCAATGTCTTGTAGTATAGTTTGATATTCAGTAGCATGATCCATTTTCAAAATTACTAATGCTATTCAGGGTCTTATGTGGTTACTTCTAAATTTTTTGGAATATTTTTTCTGGTTCTGTGAAATACATCATTGCTATCTTTATATGAATTATGTAAATCTGTAGATTTATTTGGGTAATATGGATAGTTCAATAATGTTAATTCATCCTATCTATGAACACAGTATATCCTCCTACATATTTGTATTTTCCTCAGTTTATTTCTCCAGTGTCATATAATTTTCTGAGTACAGGTCATTTATATTTTTAGTTAAAATTTTTCTTAGGTATTTTATTTTTTGGAAGCTATTTTTATTTGGATTGTTTTCTTAATTTCCATTTCTGTAAGTTCATTGGTGGTGTGTAAAAATGCAACAAGTTTCTAGATATTAACTCTGTATCCTGCTACTTTATTGAATTTAGTTATGAGTTCCAGTATTTTTTTTTCTTTTTTGGTAGAACCTTTAGAGTTTTCTGTATATCATGACACCTGCAGATAATGACAGTTTTTCTTCTTCCTCTCCAATATGGATACCTTTTATTTATTTTTCTTGTCTGATTACTGTGGCTAGGACTTATAGTACTATGTTGAATAAGAGTGGAAAAACCACATATCACTGTCTTGTTCCCAATCTTAAGAGGAAAACTTATAGCTCTTATCCATTGAGTATGATGTTTGTGGTGGGGTTGTCATACATGGACTTTATTACATTGAAGTTAATTTTCTGTATTCCCAGTTTGCTGACCATTTTTATCATAAAACGGTGCTGGATTTTATCAAATGCTTTTTCTGCTTTTATTAATATGATCATGATACATTTCCCTCTCATTTTGTCTCTGTAGTATATCGTTCAATGATTTGTAAATGTTTACAAATATTTGTAAATATTATATATATATATATATATATAGAGAGAGAGAGAGAGAGAGAGAGTTTTCTTATCCATTCAGCTACCCTATGCCTTTTGATTTAAGCGTTTACATTTAGAGTGATTATTGACAGATATGTATTTTTTGCCATTTTATTTTTAAACTACGTTCCTCTTTTTCTCATTTCTTCTTCTCCTCCTCCTCCTTTCTTCTTCATGGAAGCCCTTTAATATTTGTTATAATACTGGTTTTGTGAGGGGAGAAGATGGCAGCTGAGTAGTTGGAAACTGAGTTTTTTTCTTGCCCCAAACTATTTTTGGCTTATTTTCTGAAAATTAATCTGAACAATCCATGGAATCTTAGCTGATATGAATTTTTGAAATTAGGGAGTACAGAAGATGTTTTGTGCCACTCAGTAAGGAGATTTTATAAGTTGAAAGAAAAATACCTTGTGCATGCCACTGGTGGCAGTGGAGGGACCAGACAGAAATTGCAGTTTTGGAGCCCCCACCCATCTAGGAGAAGGAAGCCCAGTTCTGCACAAGTATTCCCAACCCTAATCATTAGTGACTTGGGAGGCTATATGGAGTATCGGAAACTCAGGTTATACACATACAGCAAGCAGCATGTCCATAGCTGTGGCACCAACCTGGAGAGTCCCAGATAGGGACTTAATCTCCTAAAATGAGCAGGTTGCTGCACCCAGGTCTGTCAGAGGCACCTGCATGCTACTGCCAACCATGACCTTGAAAGACACTTTGCTTTGGGGGGCAGGTGACATTTGCAAAGAACCAAACAGTGACTCAGTTGTGTGGGTACCATGTGGAGATTTTTAAAGAGGAACTGAAATGTGGCAGGGCAAGGACCCCACATGCAGCTTCACTACCAACAAGAAGACCAGACCGAAAGAGAAGATATGGAGAAAAATCTAGCAGAACAGAACAAAGTGCTTCTCTTGGACCCATTATGAACCTTTTCAGCTGTGCCAACACACATGGGATCCAGGAGTTCCTCCCCACTGATACTAGCTGGGCAGAGACATCAGAGATTGGCATAACATGGGATGGGGAGACCAGAGCAGATCTTGTTGAGCTGATTAGGGAAGAAAACAGGTTTCACCATTCTCAAGCCTGCAAGAGGCAACCCAAATGCAATTCATGAGCTTCTTGCAGCTGTGGAGTGGAATTTTGTAAATGAAAAAATTGCTTTTTGACCCATTCCAAAATTTTCTTAGACTCACCAAACCACACTATACCTCTGAGTTCATTCTCACTGAATCCAAGTGGTCAGGGAGGTCAGAATGTAGTACAAGGAGGGGTATGCAGGGCCCTACCCAGCTTGTTGAGCAAGCAATTCAGGGGTTGTGCAAAACAGAGGTGTCCAGACTGTGTCTCATGCAAAGGCAGTAGGCTTGGAGTTAGATGGGCAAGAGATGAGCACCTGATGTTCTTTACAGCAATGCAGACACCTCCCCCAACAGAGTACAAACTTCTGTGAAAGGAAAGGCATGCCCATCCACCTGAAGAATTTGCAGACACATACATTCATCAGGGAAAATGCACAACAGTTCTGGAGGGCTCAAGATGCCCCTGCTAGGTGCATTTCCACAGAAGGAAGTAAGAGAGACTCTAAATAAGTTCTGATATTTTCTCAGACCAACAAGACATGCTTATTCCCCATTCCCTATTCCACTGAAACCAGCTGGGCAGTGAGAGCAGAAATTAGCACAATAAGGGGTACTCAGGGCCCTTCCAAGCCTCAGCTCTTATACAGAGCTGCCATAAGCACCAAGAAGAAAAGAGCTGACCCTTTCACACAGACTGAACCCTCAAAAGAAACAGACAGCTAACTCATGAGAGACTATCCATCACAGGAAATAACCAGAGACAGAGCAAGACATGAGGCGTAGGTGCAGAGGAACACACTTAACATCTTCACTGACGTCTGAACAGCATCTCCCAGGGGGGATCTAGGGACCAAATCCTCCCAATTGCACCAGAAGTCCTCTTAGAAACAGATGAGTCAATAGTGAGGCTAAGACTAATGGCAGGACCACAGATAGAGGCAGGTGGTTGTGGTGTCTGCAGTGATTTCAGACATTAGATGACCCACTCCTGGGTCTTGTGCTGTAAGAAGCCAGCATTACAGACAACCGAGGTCCACCTTGGAGGTAGCCAAGCTCGAGACAGCCACAGACTGGATTTTTTGTAGCCTCCAAAAGGCTGCCCAGTGCCTAAAGGTAG
This sequence comes from Mormoops blainvillei, assembly GCA_004026545.1. Lineage (NCBI taxonomy): Eukaryota > Metazoa > Chordata > Mammalia > Chiroptera > Mormoopidae > Mormoops > Mormoops blainvillei. Next base: position 150,365 of record PVJD01001175.1, read on the forward strand.
ACAGAGACAAGATCTGACATCACTAGAGATGTATGTAGAGGGAGAAGCTAGCAGGCAAGCAATAAACTCAGCTGAAACAAATTCTAAATAATTATTTTTTTATTTTTTGTGTTATTTTTTTCTTTCACATAGCTTTTTAACATTTTCCTTTTTTATGTTTGTTCCTAATTTTTCTTTTTTTTCATTTTAAATCTCATATTTTACTTTTCTCCTATATTACTCCATTTAGTCTTCTGACACTTTCTTATGTTTGTTTTGAAATTTCCCTTTTTTGTCTTGTTTGTATTCCTTACTCCTATTTTCAACCTACATCTATCCTCTCAAATAGGTTTTCTTCCCTTTAGTCATTTCATATTCTTTTTCCCCTATAATATTCTTATTCATTATCTATCTTTATTAATCTTTTCCCATTTGTCATTAACATTGCTGTTGTTTTTCTTCAACTTTTGTTCTATATTTTCAATATGTTTTTTTATTTCAAACTTCATATTTTACTCTCCCTATTTCTCACTCCATTTTGTCTTCTTCCTTCCCTTTCTTGTTTATGTTTTTAATTTTATTTTTCCCTTTATTTGCCTTGATTCTATTCCCTACTCTTATTATTCTTCTCCGAGTATACTCTCAAAATAATTATTTTTAAAAATGTGTATTTTCATTACCATTTAACCCTTAACATCTCACATTCCCTTGCAATCACCAAACTATTGTTGTTGTCCATAAATCCTTTTCTTTTTGGTCAATCCCTCCACACCCTAATCTCTCCCCTAATAACTCTCTACTATGTGTCTGTCTATATTATGCTTGTTAGTATAGTTTGTTCATTAGATTCCATGTATGAGTGAAATCATATGGTATTTGCCTTTCAATGACTGGCTTATTTCACTGAGCATAATGTTCTCCAGGTCCATCTATGATGTCAAAAACATTATTTTTTCTTTTTTAAGGTTGAGTAGAATTCCATTGTGCAAAACTCCCATAGTTGTTTTATCCACTCTTTTACTGATGCATACTTGGGGTGCTTCCATACTTTGGAAATGGTAAATAATGCTGCAATTATATTGGGGGTGCTTATCTTCATTAGAATTAAAGTTTTGGGTTTCTTCAAATTACTCCCAGAAGTGGGAACACTGGGTCAAAAGGCTGATTTTTTTTTTTAATTTTGTGATGTATTACCATACTGCTTCCCACAGTAGTTGCATCAGTCTGCATTCCCACCAATGGTACATAAGAGTTCCCCTTTCTCGTCATCCTCAAGAGCACTTGTTAATTATTGATTTCTTGACTATAGCTACTCTGACAGGTGTGAGATGGTATGTAATTGTGGTTTTAATTTTGAATTTCTCTGAAGATTATTGATGTTGAGCATCTTTTCTCATGTCTATTGGCCACCTGCATGTTCTTTTGAAGAAGTGTCTTCAAATCCTTTGACCATTTTTAATTGGATTGCTTTTGGGGGTTGAGTTCTGTAACTTCTTTATAAATGTTGGATATTAACTCCTATCAGAGGTATTGGTGAATATGTTCTCCCATTTAGCGGGTTGTTGTTTTTGTTTGTTTAGTATTTTCTTTTCTGTACAAAAACTTTTTAATTTGATGTAGCACCATTTGTTTATTTTTTTCTTTTGTTTCCCTTTCTTGTGGAGATATATCAAATAAAATAATGTTGTGAGCAATGTCTAAGACTTTAATGCTTTTGTTTTCTTCTAAGATTTTTATGGTTTTGGGTCTAATATTTAAGTCTTTAATCCATTTTGATTTATTCCTGTGTGGGGTCTATTTTCATTTTTATGCACATATCTGTCTAATTTTCCCAGCATCATTTATTGAATAAACTATCATTATCCCATTGTAAGTGCTTGTTTCCATGATCAAATATTAATTGCCTATAAATATGTAGGTTTATTTCTGAGATCTCCATTCTGTTCCATTCATCTATGGTCTGCTTTTAATGCCAGGGCCATGCTGTTCAGATTATATGGCCTGATGCTATAGCTTGAAAATAGGTAGGCTGTTTCCCCAACTTTGTTCTTTTTTCGGGTTGATGTTGCTATGCAGACCTTTTGTGCTTCTATATAAATTTCTGAAATATTTCTTCTATTCTGTGAACTATGATATTTGAATCTAGATAAGAATTATGTTGATCTATAGATTGCTTCGGGTAGCATGGACATTTAATGATGTTAATTCCTCCTATCCATGAGTAAATGATGTGCTTTCACGTCTCTGTACCTTATTCAATTTATTTCTTTAGTCTCTTGCAATTTTCTGAGTTGAGGTTTATTACATCCTTGGTTAGATTTATTCCTAGGAATTTTAGGATTTTTGAAGCAGTTGTGAATGACATTTTTCTTTTAATTTTCCTGTTAGTTCAGTTTTGGCATATAAAAATGCAACTGATTTATGAATATAAGTATTTTACTCTGCTGCTTTGCTGAATTCATTTGTTAGTTTTGGTAGTCTCGTGGTGGAATCTTTGGAGTTCTCTATTTACATTATCATGTCATCTACAAGTAATGACAGATTTGCTTCTTCCTTTCAGATTTGGGTTTCTTGTTGTTGTTGTTGTTGTTGTTGTTGTTGTTTGGCTGATTGCTGTGGCTAGAAGTTTCAGTACTATGTTGAATAAGGGATGTGAAATAGGACACCTCTGTCTTATTCCCAATCTAATGGGAACTTTTGTGGTTTTGAGTATGATGCTGGCATTGAGTGTGTCATGTATGACCTTTTTATGTTTAGGTGTGTTCCCTCTACTTCCACTTTCCTCAGATATTTTATAAAAAATGAGTGCTATAATTTATTAAATGCATTTTCTGTTTCAACTGATATACTCATGTGGTCTTTATCCTTCACTTGTTATGTGGTGAATTACTTTTATTGGTTTGTAGATATTGTGCCAACCTTGCATTCCTGGGAGAAATCTAATTGATCATGTTGTATGACCTTTCTTTATGTATTGCCATATTCTGTTTGATAATATTTTGTTGAGTGTTTTTAGCATCTCTGTTCATCAGGGATATATGCCTGTTATTTTCTTTTTCTGCACTGTCTTATTTTGGTTTAGAAGTTAGAATAATACTGGCCTCATAAAATGAGCTTGGGAACTTTCTCTACCCTTGACAATTTTTAAATAATTTTAGAAGGAGGGGTGCTAGTTCTCCAAAGAATATTTGGTAAAATTTGTCTGTGAAGTCATCTGGTAAAGTTTTTATTTGTTGGAAGGGTATTATTATTATTATTATTACTTCAGTTTCACTAGGTATAATCTCCATATTCAGAATATCTGATTCTTCATAACTAGCCTTGGAAGATTGTATGTGTCTAGAAATTTATCCATTTGACCCAGCCTGCCCAATTTGATGGTATATAATTGTCAATAGTATTTACTTGAAAAAATTTTGTAATTTTTTGGTGTCAGTTGTTATTTCTCTTCTTTCATTCCTTATTTTATTTATTATGAGTTTCTCTAATTTTTCCTGATGCATCTGGTTAATGATTTACCAATCATGTTTATCTTTTCAAACAAGAAGCTCTGGGTTCATTGATCATTTGCATCATGTTTTAGACTCTACTTTGTTTATTTCTTCTCTCATCTTTAGTATTTCCTTCCTTCTACTCACTTCATGCTATATTTGTTTTTTCTTTTATTTTTTAAAATATTTTATTTATTCATTTTTAGAGAGAGGGTAAGGGAGGGAGAAAGAGAGGGAGAGAACCATCAATGTGTGGTTCCATCTTGTGCCCCCCCTACTGGGGACCTGGCCTCCAACCCAGGTTTGTGCCTTGACTGGGGAATCCAACTCATGACTCATTGACTCACATGCCAGAGCTCAGTCCCCTGAACCACAGGAGCCAGGGCTATTTTTCTTTTTCAAGTTCATTTAAGTGTAAAGTCAGATTGCTTAGTTGGTGTGTGTGTGTGTGTGTGTGTGTGTGTGTGTGTGAGAGAGAGAGATAACCCTGTAATGCTATGAATTTCCTTCTTAAAATAGCTCTCCCTGTGGCCTACACATTTTGGGTTGTTTTCTCATTTTCATATCCTCCAAAGTATCTTTTGATTTCTTCCATGATTTTGTAGTTAACCTATTCATTGTTTAATACCAAGTTATTTAGCTCCAGGTCTTTGTGTAATTTTTAGTTTTCTTGTTGTGGTTGATTTTTAGTATCATAGCATTGCAGTCAGAGAAGATGTATGATATGGTTTCAATATTCTTAAATTTACTGAGACTTGTTTTGGGTCCTAACATATGGTCTATCATAGAAAATAATCAATGTACATGTGAAAGGTATATATGTTCTGCACTTTTGGGGTGAAATGCTCTGAAGACATCAATTAAATCCATTTGATCTAGTATGCCATTTAAGGCCAATATCTTGTTGATTTTATAACTGAAAAATCTGTCCTTTGAAGTCAATATGGTTTTCAAATCTCCACTATGACTATATTTCTGTCAATATCTCCTTTATGTTCATTAAGATTTGCTTTACATTTTGATGTGCTCCTATGTTGGGTACACATAAATGTACTAGAGTTATATCATCTTGTTTCATTTTTCTCTTTATCATTATGTAATGTCCTTTTGCATCCCTTAGTATAGCCTTAGTCACAAAGTCTATTTTTTCTGATATAAGTATTGCTACCCCAGCTATTTTTTTCCTTTCCATTTTCATAAAAGTTTTATATCCTTTTACTTTTGTCTGTGTGTATTTACTGATATGAATGAGTCCTTTGGAGGTGTATACGGGTCTTGTTTTCTTAACCATTCTACTACCGCACACCTTTGATTGTAACACTTAACCTATTTACATTTATATTGATAGGTATTTATTGCTATTTTATTTTAAAACTATTTCTTCTGTTTTTCTTCTTCTCTTCCTCCTCCTCCCCCTCCTTCTCCTCCTCCTTCTTCCTTCTTCTTCTTCCTTCCCCTGCTCCTTCTTCTTCCTTCTTCTCCTTCTCCTCCTCCTTCTTCTTCTCCTTCTTTTTCTTCTTCCAAGCTCTCTAACATTTGTTGCAGTGTGGGTTTGGTATTAACAGTTCATTTAGCTTTTTCTCATCTAGGAACCTACTTCTCCTTCCATTTTAAATGATAACCTTGTTGGGTGAAATAGTCTTGGTTGCAGGTACTTGTTTTATCACATAGAGGAGTTCATGTCAATCCTTTCTTGAACTTCAGCTGCTGCCCATGGGAGCCCTGACAGCACTCTCAGGACTATTACACATTCCCTACCAATCACAGTGTGGTGAAGTGGTTTTTCTGTGTGTCCTTGGTTATTAAACTTCTCTCCATTTAGTGTTCATTTGTTTATATAGGATCCATAATTTATTTGTAATTCCAGTTAGTTCCTGGGAGGAGGTTTATGCAGCTTCCACTCACTTCCCTGCCATCCTGGGGCCTCCATTTTTCTTTCTGTGAGTCATCTCATGCTCTTTTTTGTTTGTCTCTTTCTTATAATATTATTATTGTCTTTCCATCTTTATTAATATGTGCTCACTTATTATTGATATTGCTGTTGTTCTTTGGGATAATTTTCCTGGTGATGGTTTTGTTTTCTATGTTTTCTTGTTTAATTATGCGAGCACTTGTAGAACTGAACATAAGTCATTTTTGAAGTTGAGACTATCAATTATCCAGCTGGATGGAAGAACCCAGAAAACAGTAAGCCAACAACAATGAAATACCAAAGACAAGAGGAGAGCTTACATAAACTGCATAAAGGGTATCCCTAGATTATCCAGCTCAGAAGATCAATGAAGCTACACCTTCACATCCCACAGGACTGCTGTCACAGTAGACAAAGCCATGAAAACAGGGAGTCAGAGTAGATCAATCAAATATGTAGAAACAAACAAAAAGAGTCACTTAAAATGTGGAGATAAAGAAATAATCCTTAATAAAAGAAAGAAAAATCCCCAGAAATTTAGCTAAATAAAATTGAGACAAGTGATTTATCAGATATAGAGTTCAAATTAGTAGTTATTAGAATGCTCAAGGAACTTAGTGTGAACTATAATAAAGTTTATGGGAGCTAAAAAGACCTTAGTGAAAACTATATCAACATGAAAAGTGCATAGAAACTATGAATAAGACCAGGTTGATATGAAGAACACAGTATCTGAAATGAAGGACAGACTAGAAAGAATTAAAAACAGGCTAGATGATGCAGTGGACAAAGTCAGAAAACTGGAAGATAATGTAGAAACAAACAAACAAACAAACAAACACTCAGTCAGAATGACAAAATTAAAGATGACTCAAAAAAGAAGAGGATAGTTAAGGCAGCTAGGGGGTATCTTGAAATGTAACAATATTTGAATCACCAGAAAGAAAAGGAAGGAGTAAGAGACAGAAAACATTTTTGAAAAAATAATGTGAGAAAACTTCCCTAACTTTGTTAGGAAAAAAGTCACACGAGTTCAGCAAGTACAGAGAATTCTAATTAAGATGAACCCATAGAGGTCCAACCTAAGACACGTTACAGTTAATATGGCAAAATATAAAAACAAAGAGAATCTGAAAGACACTAAGGGAGAAACAGCCAGTAACATACACAGGATCTCCAATAAGGCTATCAGCTGATTTCTCAATAGAAACACTACAAGTCTGAATGGATTGGCATGAAATATTTCAAGTAATGAAAAGCAAGGACCTGCAACCAAAACTATTCTATCTTTACTTAAAAGTACTTATTTAAAAGTAAGGCTCTCTTTTAAAATCCAAGACAAAATAAAAAAACCGTCCAGACAAAAATAAAAATAAAAATGTACATCTCTGCCATCCAGCAGAGCAAGACGCTAAAGCATCTACTTTAAGAAGAAGAACTAGAGAGACAGAGAGAAACACAAGTACCAAAGGAACAATTACAATAAATAAGTACCTATCAATGATAATTTTAAATGTAATTGTATTAAATTTTCCAAGCAAAAGCAATATGGTAGCTGAATGGATAAGAAAATATAATCTGCATGTATTTGTTTAAAAGAGACCCAACTGAGAACAAAAATATACATATCTGAAAGTTAAGGGATGGAAAAAAATTACTTGCCAATGGATATTAAAAATAAAAACTAAGGTAGTAATATTTATATCAGACCAAATAGACTTCAAAACATTGGCCATAACAAGAGACAAAGAAGGTCACTACATAACACTTAAGAGAGTAGCCCTGGCTGGTGTAGCTCAGTGGATTGAGCACTGGCCTGCAAACCGAAGGGTCACCGGTTTGATTCCCCAGTCAGGGTACTTGGCTGGGTTGTGGACCAGGTCCCCAGTGAGGGACATGTGAGAGGCAACCACGCATTGATGTTTCTCTCCCTCTTTCTCTCACCCTTCCCCTTTGTCTAAAGGAAAAAACAAATAGGGAGTATTCCAAAAGAAGATATAACTCTTGTAAATATATATGTATTAAATATAATAGCATCTAAATATATGAAGAGAATCTTGGAGGACTTTAAGGAAGAGATAGACAATGATACAATCATTGTAGGGAATTTTAACACCCCACTGTCAATAATAATTAACCTTCCAAACAAACAAACAAACAAAAATCAACAAGGATATTGCAGCATCGAATAACACTCTAGATCAAATGGACTGAATGAGTATTTACAGTGCATTTCAGTTCCCCCTAAAATACACATTCTTCTCAAATGCACATGGGTCATTTTCAAAGATAGACCAAATGGAAGGACACAAGCAAGCTTTAAAAAATACAATAAAATCAAAATAACATCAAAATATATTCAAAGGTATCAATGGCGAAAATCTACAAAACAACCTCAAGGGAAAAAAAATACCCTCAAAACCATTAAAATACATGGTGTCTGAACATGTTTTTAACAATGAAATGGTTAACAATGACATCAAGAAAGAAATAAAAAAGTATTTGAAAACAAATGAAAATAAACGCAAAACAACCCAAAATCTATGCAACACAGCAAAGGTAGCCCCAAGAGAGAAGTTAACAGCAATACAGGCCTATTTAAAGAAGATAAAATGACCTCAATAACATAACCTTATACCTGAAGAAGTAGAGGAACAACAAAAAACAAAACCCAGAGTGAGCAGAATAAAGGAAATACTCAAGTTGAGATCAGAATTAAATAGCACAGAATCTAAAATTAATCAATCAATCAATTAATTAATTCAAGGAATCAATAAATCCAGAGCTGGTTCTTTGAAAAGATAAAGTGACAAAACATTAACCAGACTCATAAAGAAAAAAGAGAGGGCCCAAATAAATAAAATCAGAAATGAAAGAGAAGAAGTAACAACTGACACCACATATATACAAAGGACTGTAAGAAAATACTACAAAGACATATATGCCAAGAAATTGTTCAGCCTAGGCAAATGGACACATTTCTAGAGACATACAGTCTTCAAAATTTGAATCAAGAAACAGAAAGCCTGAATAAATAAATAACAACTAGCAAAATTTAAGAAGTAATCAAAAAACTCCTGGCACACAAAAGCCCTGAACTAGATAGATGCAGAGGCAAATTTCATCAAATATTTAAAGAAAAACTAACTCTTATCTATCCCAAACTATTACAAAATTTTCAAGAGGAAAGGCTCCCAAACTCTTTTCACAAGACCCGTGTTATCCTAATTCGAAAACTAGGTAATGACACAACAAAGAAAAAACATTACAGACCAATATCTCTGATGAACATAGATGATAAAATCATGAACAAAATGTTCGTAAATAGGATCCAGCAATACATTAAAAAGACCATACATCATGATCAAGAGTGGTTTATTCTAGGGATTCAAGAATGATACAATAATTGCAAATCAATAAATGTTTTACATGACATAAACAAATTGATAAACAAAAATCACATCATCATATCAATAGATGCTGAAAAAGCATTTGATAAAATCCAGCACCCATTTATGATAAAAAACACTCTTCGGATTGAGAAGAGAGGGAGCACCTCAACATAATAAGTGCTATATATGAAAAACCTACTGCCAACATCACACTGTATAGGCAAAAGGGTGTTTCCCTTAAGATCAGGAACAAGACAAAGTACCTGTTTTTACCGCTCTTATTTACCATAGTACAGGAAGTTCTAGTGATAGTAATAGACAAGATTATATAAAGAGCACCCAAATTGGAAAGGAAGGAGTGCAACTGTCATTATTCAAAGATAACATGATAGTGTACGTAGAAAACTTTATGGACTCCACCAAAAAATTACTTGACCTAATAAATGATTCCTTTGGCAAATTAACAGGATGTAAAAATCAATATTCAGAAATAGGCAATTTTGTACACCATAAATGAACTATCATAAAGAGAAACTAAAAAACCCTATTAACTATAGCTAAAAAAATTAACTAACTAGAAATAACTTTAAGAAAGGAGGTAAAAATCTTCTACTTGAATAACTGTAGAACACTAAAGAAATAAATTGAAGAAGATACAAATAAATGGAAATATATACCCTGTTCAAGGATTGGAGGGATCGACATTAAAATACCCATACTACTCATAACAATCTATAGGTTCTACATAATTCCTATTATATTAGTATGATTTAGATAATAGTGTTCTATCAGTGTTAAATGTTCTAATTTGTCAATTGTACTACAGCTAGGTAAGAGAAGATGCATGTCCTTAGGAAATGCACACTGGAGAATTTGGGAAGAAAAGTATGTAGTGATTGTAAATTATTCTCAAATGATTGGAGAAAATGTGTGTATAATATATACAGAAAGAAAAAATGTGGGAAAATGTTCAGGTTTGATGGACCTGTAGGATTTTCTTGTACTATTCTTATACTTTTTTGTATGTTTGAAATTATTTCAGAATAAAAAGGTTAAAATTAAAATGCCAATGGTATATTTCACAGATCTAGAACAAATATTCCAAAAATATATATCAAATCCAAAAAATATCACAGATGGCCTCTGAAATATAATAAAAAAAGAACAAAATTGGAGGGAACATAATACTTAATCTCAGACTCTACTACAAGGTTACTATTTTAATCAAAACATTCTGGTACTGGCATAAGAACAGATACATAGGTCAACAGAACAGAATAGAGAGCCCAGAAATAAACCCATGTCTCCATGGTCATTTAATATTTGACAAAGAGGTCATGAGCATACAATGCCACAAAGACACTCTCTTCAGTCAATGATGTTGTGAGAACTGGACTGGTACATGCAGGAACAAAAATGAAAGTAGAACAACAAATTACTCCATACACCAAAATAAACACAAAATGGATAAAAGAATTACATATAAGTCATGATACTATAAAAATCCTAGAGCAAAACTATGATAGCTAAATCTCAGATAATTCACTTAGCAATATCTTTGCTCATATGTCTCCTAGGGCAAGGAACATAAAGGAAAAAAATAAATAAATGGGACTATCTAAAATTATAAAAACTTCTACATGGCTAAAATAAAACATCAAAATGAAATGTGTGCTGACTTTATAGGAAAACATATTTGCCAACAATACATCAGACAAAGGTTCAATCTCCAAATATATAAAGAACTCATATGACTGAATACCAGGAAAATGAACAACCCAATTTAAAAATGGGTGAAGGATCTGAATAGACACTTCTTCAAGGCGAACATACAGATGGCCCACAGGCTTATGAAAAAAATGCTCAACATCATTACTCATCAGATAAATACAAATTAAAACTACAATTAGATATCACCTCGCATCTGTCAGAATGGCTGTCATTAATAAATCAACCATCCACAAGTGCTAATGAGGATGTGAAGAAAAGGGGACCCTAGTTCATTGTTGATCAGATGCAGGCTGGTGCAGCCATTTTGGAAAACAGTATGGAATTACCTCAAAAAAAAAAAAAAAAGAACTGCCTTTTAACCTAGCAATTCCACTGTTGGAAATATGCCCTAAGAATCCTGAGACACCAATTCAAAAGAACTTATGCAACCCTACATTTATATCAGTGCTATTTACAATAACTAAGGTTTGGAAACAGCCTAAGTGCCCATCAGTAGATGAGCAGGTAAAAAATCTATAGTATATTTACACAATGGAATACTATGAAGCAGAAGGAATTCCTACCTTTCGTGACAGCGTGGATGGAACTGGAGAATATTATGCTAAGTGAAATAAGACTTTTGGTGAAATATAAATTTCATATGACCTTACTCTAAGAGAAATCAACTGTACAAAATATAAATGAATGGGATAAATAGAACCAGAGGCATGAAATTATTAATAGACTGACAGTGACAAAAGGGGAGGAAGGAGGTAGAAACTTCTGGAAAGAGGGTGAAGGGATTAGTCAAAGAAAATATATGAAGGACTCATAGACATGGAGAATGTTGTGGGGATTGACTATGGAAGCAAGTGGTGGGCTGGGTGGAGGTGGGTAGGGGGGAAAATATTCGGGTAACTATAAAAGCATAAACAATAACTTAAAAAAAACTTTTTTTGGTTCTAAAAAACCCTTTAGCTTGTTCTTCTCTGGAAGATCTTTATTTCTCCTTCAATTTTAAACTGTAGCCCTCATGGGTAAAATAGTCTTTGTTCTAGGTCCTTGACCTTAATCACTTGGAATGTTTTATACCACTCCCTTCTCACTTGAAATGTTTTTCTTGAGAAATCAGTTGACTGTCCTTTGGAGCCTCCCATGTAGCTAATTAGCTGTTTCCCTTGCTGCTTTTTAACTTTTTAACCTTTGTAGTTTTTATTATGATGTGCCTTGGTGTGGATATCTTTGGGTCCATCTTGTTTGGGACTCTGTGCTTTCTGGACTTGTGTGTCTCTTTGCTTCACTATGTTAGGGAAGTCTTCCATTATTTCTTCAAATAACTTCTCAATCACTTGCTATCATCCCCTTCTGGTACCCCTATGATGGGGATATTTTTACGCTTCATGTTGTCCCAAAGGTCTCTTTAATTATCCTAATTTCTTTAATCCTTTTTTTTTTTTTTTTGTTAATCTAATTGGGTGCTTTTTCAACTTTGTCTTTCAAATCACTGATTCAGTCATCTGTTTCCTCTCACTATAGTTTATTTCTTCCAGTGAATTATTTATTTCTGATTGGCCTTATTTTATGGTTTCTATATTTTTTCATACTGTTGAACACCCTTATAATCATTACCCAAACTTTATGTGATAAATTGCTTGCCTCCATTTCATTTAGTTCTTCTTTGGAGACTTCTCTTTTTATTTTATTTGGGTCCTATTTCTTTGTCTCCCCATTTTAGCTACCTCTTTGTGTTTGTTTCTATGAATTAGGTAGATCTAACAAGACTCCTCTGGTTCAGACTCATGTCTGACTCTGCCTGTGGCTGGCCCTAGGCAATCTATTTGGAGTTATCAGCGATCCATGGCTTGGGATTCCTTCTGCTGGGTTTTGATGTGTGTGTGGAAAAGACCAAGTTGTATGTTAAGACTGTTTTTTATCATTCCTTGTTCCTGGTGGCAGGGCAGCCAAAGTCTCAGAGCACCCCAAAATCCAACTCTGCCTGCTGGTTGCCTTTGATAATTAGTCATCGAAAGAGCCTTCTGCTGTACACCTCATCAGGGCTTAAGATCCACAAGGTTGGATAAGAGGGATTCTTGCAGTTATGGCCATTATTTCCCCACAGGCTGATGCCACATGGAGGGCAGTCTTCTGCCTAAGCATGATACCTTCTGCACTATGGGAGGATAACTTAGCACAGAGATCCTAATGGCTGACCCCACAGCCACCAACACTGGACTCTCTTTATGTGGCTCTAGTTTGCTCTCCCAGCCCTCTACTGGAGCCCAGAGTAAGTGACTGAAAATAAAATTTTGCATTAGCCCTTTAAGATGGTGGCTCCATCTCTAGCCATCTTTCCCTCGTAGACAGAGACTCCGCTACTTTTCACAAATGGATGTTATGTAGGCACCTTCCCCAGTTGTGGTGCTATGGGCTTGGGAGTCTGGCTTGGATTTTAGACTCCACACTTCTCAGAGAGAGCCCCCCTACAACTAAGATATGCCTCTGAAATTTCAGCAGCAGCCCGTGGGAGTCCAGCCAGCCCTCTCTTGCCTCTGTACTTCCTACCAGTCCCGATGTGGTGATATGGTTTCTTCTGTAAGTCCTTGGTTATAAGGTTTCTCTCCAACTAGTCTTCAGTTAGTCATTCAGTATCATTTTTTTTCTATAATTTATTTGTAATTCCAGTTTGGTCTCAGGAGGAGGCCTTGAGATGAAAAATCTATATAAACTATTTGTCAAACATTAAGCATGGAGTTTTCCCAGGCTAGGACTGACCTGGAGATATTGATCTACAATGGAATTGAATTCAGAAGAAATAAAGAATTAAATTCAATTTATATAAAGTTGGGAGCTTTCTATACATGTTATTCTCTTATATTTTGTAGGTAAATAGAGTAAGATTAGACAAGTTCCTTAAGTCTAAGTTAAATGTTTTAAGGTGCAAAGTTGTAATTTTATCTTAACTTTATTTGACTCCAAATCAGTTGTTTTCCATCACTTTCTAAAGGAGAGGAAATTGAGAAAATTTGGTCTTTATTTTGCATAAATTGCATGATTTGATTTGTACTAAAGTTACTGATTTCTCTGGCACTCACTTGGTTCCCCAGATAGTTCTGTGGTGTTCTGGGTCATTGGAGTTCACACAGAGACCACATGCCGCACACAGGTGCACCACTGTCATTGGCAGGAAGAACAGAGCCAGCTGCTGCCTTAGGGAAGCAAGGGATGCTGGCCCTTTCCTACAGCCAGATTTCACTACTATGCAACTCCCAGAGCGAATCTACTGTTTGTAAAAGCATGTCTCAGGTAACAACAAAATCTCATCATCTTAAAAATATTAGGCATGTTTTCTGTCACACCTGTAAACCCTTCATCAGGACAAAAAGCAGACTCTGGCCATGTAGATTTAGATATGTCTTAAAAAGGCAACAAACAGAGACATGAAAAGGATGTATTGTTTAGGTATTATAAATAGGCATAATGTATTTCTATAAACAAGGATTATTACCTTAGGAAAGTTTGTGGCTTGAATGCATGGAGAACATAGAATAAAAGAGAGAAATTACAGAAGGAAAGATTTAGTTTAGAACAAAGCAAAGAAAAATACTGAATGTTAAAGCACTGAAGAATATGTTGAGTGAAGTTCTGGAGTTTTTCTGATAAATATCAGAACTATGAGAGCTAATCAAAGATTTTAGAGCATGAGATTTACAAATATTTGAAAAAAAATTAGATGTTTTCTAGAAGACCAATGATGCTGATACTCCATGATTTTGAAAACAAAACAATTAATTAAAATAAAACAAAACAAATAACACAAAGAACAACTTATTATGCACTACACAGTGATTTTAAAGGAATGCAGCCTGTATTTAGTGACAAGTACCTTTTTATTCAGACTTAGGAAAACTTCTTTATAAATCAGTAGATGTACAGCATCTTTATATGTTTTCACTAGCACTAATATTTATAAAAATAATTTTAAAATGTAATAGTTAATTGACTATAAATCACAAACCGACTGGTACCTCTCTTTATATCCTAGGTTCGCATTGTTATAAAACTTGCTGTGTTTTTCTTTTCTTCCATGGTAAATAGCTACAACTTTGTATTTCTTTCTGTCTTGCATCACAACTGTAGAGTCAGTGTCTTATTCATAGTAAGCAACAAAATTGTTTTCCTCATGTTCCTTGTAAACTCATGAAGACATTCTTAGCTCTATATGCAATTAGATGAGGCACAGGATAAAGAAGGTGGCATTAGCACTGATCAGGTCTCATATTTGGCAGAACTGTTCTGTGTTTTCATTAATTATCTAATTTTGGAAGATTTATTTAATTTGTTATCTAATTTTTCTCATATATAAATGGGACTAAATGTATATATTTTGATGAATTGATTGAAAGATTAGACATGTATGAGTGCACCTATTATGGCATCTGATACATAATAGATGGAGAATAAAAGGGCACTATTATCATTCATTGACATGAAGCTTTGTCTAGCATATATCCAAATTCCACCACACAATCTTATAAATATTATGTTGCATTTTACTTTAACTAAGAATTTTAAGTAAAATATTAACCTATTTGTTTTTACATAATTTTGTCATTAATATGAAAAATAGTATTATTTGTTACTTATAATTTTTTCTATATACTAGTTATTTCAAATGTGAGTAATTGAATATACCCATGATTACTAGACTGTGAGCAAAACTTTGTTCGTGGAGCTTCTGAGGGAAACCTGTTATAAGAACTTCACATTCACCCAGACACTGCCATCATGTGGCTTCAGGTTACAGCAGACTTAGGCTAAATACTTCATTTGTTTTATTGACTTACTATACTGATCATTTCAGAAACTAGCATGTTGCAGAGTAGGATGAGCATAATCTCTCAATATGGAAATCTAGGTCTGAATCTCTTGTTAATTCCTTTCATCTGTCTGGACTTGGATAAATTACTTTCTTTTATTTAAACTCAGATTCTATAAGAAGAACAAAAAGAAAACATGATAAATCATTAATAGTAGGAAAAATAAAAATTGAACAAAGGTATGTAACAATAGTGTCAATGAAGAATATTTACATAAATGAATAATATACATAAATATTTTATTCATAAACTGTGATGACAATATTTTGGAAAATATAGGTGAGGAAGTAGGAAAATTTATATGAGAGAGGCAGGAGTGAAATTGGAAGGTGGACTGAAGATGAGCACAGGACAATGAATTTCATTATAAGCTTTTAATTAACAGTGCATTTTAACATATGAATTTATATAGTGCTGCTAAAAATAAATTGCTGTCAAAAACAGAAATAGAGTAGGAATTAGAGGTAACGATTCAAGAGGTATGTTTATTATGTATGTTTATTTGTCTAACTCAGGTCTCTCACTCCAGCCTTAAGCCTTTCAAGGCATATACCACTGTTGTCTGGTCACCACCCTGTACTCAGTGCCTGATCCTTAGTGGGGCCTCAGGGAAAGAGAAATGACAACAGAGAGGGGTTGATTGTGGGAGAGAGGGGTGGGATGAGTGGAGAGGGGCAAAAGGGAAAAATTGGGACAATTGTAATAGAATAAACAATAAAAGTAAATAAAGCAGAAAAAAAGATAAATGACCATATCAAAGACAAAAAAGATGTGTAGTCACAGAAGTCCTCTCCAGCTATAAAATAAGTTAACTGTGGTCATAATATTATGAACCTTAGTAAATTATTTGCTAAATTATGTGATAAATTAATAAAATATGAATACATGAGCAAAAACACTCCTCCAGGAAAAGAGAACTTGGGAAATTATCCTATTGAATGGTAATGATGGAGCAAGAAAAACTACCCATCAAAACCTATCCTCCAATTCCATTATCAGTGGGAAGTGGTAATCCAGCCACTGCATTACACAGTCTTCCCATTCCATAAGGTGCCATTGTGTGACTCAGTCTGGCGATGATGTATGACTAAAAGAATCCACTTCCAGGGATAACAACATTTCCTCTGAGAGTTATCCATGTTCCAACTTGCAACAATTGCTCTATAGCCCATATATAAATTTGAAGCAAGAAGATAGTCTAAATTAGTTGCATGCATACAGCAAAACTATGACAACAATTAAAGCCAAAGCAAGATGCTATTAGATAAATATAATCCTTTTTTCTAAGATTTATTTTTCTGAAGCATGTCATGTAGGAAATTCCTTTAGAAAGGATCTTTGCTAGTAAATTTTAATGTGTGTGTACATAAAATGTGTTTGATTTACTTAGTTCTTAGATGTTTGTTTATTTTGTTAATTTTGGGTTGATAATAATTTTTCTCAGTATATTGAAGGGATTTCTTATTGTTGTGACTTCTATTTTTTTTTTAAATGGGAAAAGCACTGCCAATCTAAGTTCTATATCTTAGTAAATAAACTGTTTTCCCTTTTGGTTGATTTAAAATTGTATTCTCTCTCATTTTGCTTTTTAACACAATATACTTAGTTGTGGGTTTATTTATTCTTACAAATATTTTATAATTTCTAAATCTGAGAAGTATTTTTCTTCTTTAAGTCTGAAACATATTCAGGCATTATTTTCCTTTAATTATACTCAGTCTTTCTTTTTATCTAATATATATGTCTCTGTATTAGTCCCATCCCAAGCTTTCTATTTTTAGCTAAAATAACTTTTTGTCTCCTCATTTCCTTTTTCCTTCTTTTTCTTTTTGTTTAAATTGAAAATAATTTCTTTATGTGTAACATCTTTTTTATAAAGTATTTATGTACATAAAGTATTATCTTATTTCAACTTTTATTTCACCCATTTAATTATAATTGTAAAAGTTACAATCATGTGATGTTAAATTTTTGATATTTCCCTTTTCAGTGTTAAACTGAACTAAACTAAACTAAACTGTCATATATCTAGCTCATTTTACAGCTTTTACTTTTCTAAACATTTTGAACATATTCATTATCAAATATCTGTAGTTCTTTGAGGTTTTCTTCCTACTAACTCAAATTCACTCCGATATTTATTTTCCTTTTGTGTGATATCTCTCTATCATTTTGCATTAAGTTGTATACTCATTTTAAAACTCAGAACTTTATGAGAATACTGCAAAAGTACACACTGGCAGAGTCTCTGCACTTATTCTGACAGGTGTTCTAAAACACTCTCAATCACCAAGTCTTTGAAATTAATTTGTTGAGTTGAGATTAGAGTAAATTCAAACTTCAGAGCCGTGTGAGGTCAGATCTATGTGTATGAGGTCTTAGAGGGGCATGGTGTTCCACCCAGAGTGTAGCTGGAAGACAAATTTCTTTCTTCCAGTCCTATTTTCCACAAAGGACATAGATTTGTAGGGTTCTGGCTTTATTCTCTTTTATTATTTTTTTAATCTTTCTATTTAACCTTTAATATAGTTTTAACTTAAAAATAATGTACTAATTTAAGACAAATGTGTATTTAAAATAGATAATAAAATTTTTAAGTGAGAGGCTATTTTTCTTTTGCAAGTTAGTCCATTCAAATGTGTAAATCACTGAGATTAGCAG
Source organism: Mormoops blainvillei (assembly GCA_004026545.1). Classification (NCBI taxonomy): domain Eukaryota; kingdom Metazoa; phylum Chordata; class Mammalia; order Chiroptera; family Mormoopidae; genus Mormoops; species Mormoops blainvillei. Next base: position 168,387 of record PVJD01001175.1, read on the forward strand.
AAGCCTTGAATGCCCACTCTTTCCATGGTCCACGTGTCAGTATGGTTTTCCAATCTCTCTTCATTGTTGGTGCCTGGGGATGTCTTTACAGTTTAAGAGACTTAATCAGACATAAAATTATCACTGCTATATCATGCCCATTATTTTTATCTGGGGCTTTTTTAAAATCAAAGGACATTTTTAAGATAAATTCTATAGCCCCAGAAATAAAATTTCCCATTACAGATTAGAAAGAGAGAAGGAAACATTAGCAGTGCAAGCAAGGGTGAGTTTATTTACAGAATAATATTTTCTAGTAGGCAACAACCAAGGTAGTCCAGTTCCCAAGTGAAGGTTGTAGTTGTAGATAGGTGCAAAGATAGTACTTTCATTGTAGCAGGAAAAATGTGTGTGTGTGCAGATTGGCTGATGTGATTGATAGTGAAAGGAGACTTACTTATCTGATGGCTCTATTTTTCAAGTTTAATTAGAGTGAATCATCAGCTGAGACTGTACCTAGGGAAGGTGTAGTTAAGTTGTGAGAAGAAACAGGAATCTATAAAATAATCATCTCAAGCCATTGTAAATGGAAAGAGCTGGGAAAATAGTGAGATATCACCAGGCAGCACTAAAGGAATGCTTGAAATGTGTTATTATAAACTTAAAATTATTTCGGTTAGAAGGAATATATATATATATATATATATATATATATATATATTCAATTCAATAACTAAACTAAGTTTGTGTAAAAGCGTGTAAGTCAATGTGCTGCCTTTAATGACGTGACTTCTGTCAGGTATGTGTAATAGCTGGACAAAGATTCAGTGAAGTTGTGCATCTATGTAAATATGCAACTTTAGTGTCAGACTATTTAATCTGAGTTAGAAGGGAAATAACACCAAGTAGATGGAAACAATGAAAAAGAGTTGCATCATCCAGTAGAGGCCCTGATGTTACTTAAATTTTGTTGGAGTTGAGATAAAATCATAAGTTTTAAATACCGTGTCCAATATTCAAAGAGAAAGATAGTAGAAGACAGTTTCAGAGGTGGAAAAGTTAGCTGAGGAAGTTGAAAACCTGAAAAATAAGAGTGCTAGATGACATGGCATGATGGTGTAGTAATAAAACATGATGTTTATGTTAGTCATAGGTAAGAAGACAGAAAGTGAGATACTGCAATCTTTTGTGAATAAATGGGGGTTACTGAAATATTTGTAGCATATTGCAATAGGAGATAATATATCTTTTTTTGGTGGTAGTATGATGGCAAATCAGATGAATTAGCCATTTAAGTGAATGCAAATAAATTGGAAGGAGAAATGAAGTTTGACAATTAGCTACTGTGGAAGCAAAAACAACGTATCAAAGGTGCATTTCATATGATAGACCTAACACTCACATTGGCAAGTTTTCCATTTAAACCTTATTTTTACAATTTACAAAGTCAAGCTGTTAGCATATTCCTGAAATGTATCATCACAGTTATTCTTGCAGCATTGAATGCTCAATGTATTCTTCATAAACAAATTCAGGGCTCTAACAGATTATATATATATTGGTCTGCAAACAGGGGTGGGTACCATAATACAGTCAGTTCCACTAAACAACACTGATAGATTTTGTGGGCTTTTCAGTATGTGTTCCATACCTCAGTAGAGCATGTTAAGTATCTTTCAAATGCTCTGAACACCTGGGATCTCTGACTGGCATGATTTTTCAATAGGGACCCATCATATTTCCATTTCTAGCTGTGTCACAATGTTGAAACTGCTTCTTTTAGGTGAATATAAGGTTTTTGAACTTCTTTCTCAACATATGATCAGTTGGGAAACCTAAAATTTATTTCTGGATCCTTTCAATTGTGAAAAGAAATAATCATGGAGCTAAAAATCTGAGAATGCAGAAAGAAAACCTCTCTAGCATGACAGGAAACCAAATGCACTATGTGCATCAAAAATTCAAAATTGATCCACAAGTGCTAAGATTTGAACAGTTAGATCACTTGAGAATTTACACACACAAAAAAAAAAAAAAAAAAAGAAAGAAAAGAAAAAAGAAAAAAAAACCAGATACTAGTAAAGATGTAATGGGTTTGAAACAATCCTATATTATACAAAATATGTAATGATTTCATATATTCTTACTTAGAAATTTAGGCCATAAAAGGAATGAAACAAACAAAATACTTAAGCAAAACCAATATCTGACTGTAGCAGCAGTTTCCAGCTTCCCTCCATAGCCAATATGTCACCTAGATGCAACCATCTTGCTGTTGAGAAATCCCACCCAGTATCTCACAACTGTTGTTCCCTTTAAAACCCATTTAAGCAGCCTAAAAAATCCAATCTGCACTATAAGCATACAACATGAAGTTCTTCATCTTGGTATGCGAAAATTTTCCAAAGGTAATAAACTCCTATTTTGTTTAAGAAGTCATTGCCAGAAGAGGAAAGTGTCTCTTGGTTCTCTATTTATATACCTCCAATGGCATGATTCTAATGTAGGTAAAACTTTTTTTCAAGATCATTCATTCAATTGTGTGTTTGTGTATGTATGATTGTGTGTGTGTGTGTGTTATATTTTGCTTTGTTTTGCTTTTAGCAAACTAATGCATCAATATCTTTCCATGAAATATAATCAACACAAGAATGAGGTTATTTTTTCTATAGGTGTTCCACTAGAAAAAATAATGCAGCTGCAAGACATTATTATGTAAAACAATAATTTTAAACTCAAAGAGAAACCATAGATAGGTGGGGAAGATAGGGTAGAAAAATACCAAAGAAAGAAGAGAAACACATATTAGAACCCCATGTAATAGACACTGCATGAAAGCTTTGAAGAAATGCTTGCATAATCATGTGAATTCCCAGTGCCATTATGATCATACAGAATTAAGTCTGAATTATTTCTTGTAATAAATCTAGTTTTTCTGTACCTCATTTGATTCCAGTAACATAAACATGAAGTAGGTTTTATAATTTCTGATTTACAGGTGAAGAAATGTTGCAAGTAGTAAAGCCATCTTATCTGAATAAAGATGTTGTAGATAGATAGACTAGAACTTGGCCAGGTCCAGAAAAAAAATCAATATTTTGCAATAAAATTGAGTAAAGTGGGAAATCACTTATTGTCTCTCAATGGATTTGTCTTATCTGTGAAATGTAGTTAATGATCAACATATATATTTACACTTTGGCTGTGAGGGTTTGGTGAAATATGTGTGATGCTCCCAATACAATGTCTAGGATGTAAGAATATTCAAAACTTGATAATGAGGATTGATGATGTTAATGACAATGAAGTGATAATGATGATGATAAGGATTAGTAACAATATAAGCCAGGGGATTGGTAGGAACAATGAAAGGAACAATGTTTATGGTACTTCAAGCATAATATTAACTTGTGATCAATCACAGATACTGGAATAAAGGATGGTGGTGAGGTAAGTTGTTGGTATAGTATTTTCAATTATCTAACCAAATCTATCGCAGATAGAAATAATCATTTTTTTAAATTTTAAGACAATTTCGCAGGTACTTTATACGGACCCACTTTATAAAACTTGGTATATGAGAAGCTTCTCTACAATATAACTGAATCACAAGGAAAAATATAAGGAGTGGGACTGAGTACAGTCTAGTATAAGTCCAAGAAACTCTAGGAAGTCAGCAATAAACATGATAAATAGAAAACTATTTTGAGTCCATGGCTTGGAAGACAATACTGTTGAAATGCTCATGCTACCCAAAATAATGTACAGAATAAATTCAGTAACTATCCAGATTCTAATGGAATTACTTTTTTAAAAGAAGTATAAAAAATTTAAAGTTTTTTATTGAATCCCAAAAAACTCTGAACAGCCAAAACAAATACCCCCTAAAAAAATCCAATTGGAAGTCCTATTTTTTTTTCTGATTTTGAAATTTCTTACAAAGATACAATAATCAAAACAATATTGTAGTGGTCTAAAGACAAGCATATTGACCAAAGGAACAGAACAGAAAACCCTTAAAATGACCATTTTGTTTATGGTCAAAGTATCTGACACATGTGTGTCAAGTATACACAATAGGGAAATTATTGTCTGTTCAACACACAATGTAAGACCAAAAGTATAAAATTCTTAAAATAAAACAGGGGAAAAGCTACATCATATCGGATTTATCACTATGTTCTTGGATGTGACATCAAAAGCAGAGGCAACAAAAATGAAAAGAGACAAATGGGATTGTATTAAAAATTACCATGTGATAAAGAAAGTAATTAACAGAGTGAAAGGCAACTTTTGGAATTGGAGAAAATATTTGTATACTCTAAATCTATTAAGGAGTTAATATCCAGAATATATAAGTGGCCCCTATAACTGTACAGAAAACAGACAAACAAGAAAACAACTAAGTTTAAAAATGAGCAAATGACTTTAATAGACATTTCTCCAAAGAAGATATACAAATGGTCAACAAGCATGTGAAACTATGTTCAACATCACTAATTATTAGGAAAACACAGATCAAATTGATAGTGAGATGTCATTTCATATCTTCTAGAATGGCTGCTATCAGAAAAATGGAAAAGAACACATGGTTATTATGTTAATTTAGGGTGTAGAAAAATTGGAACCCTTGTGTACTGCTGGTGAGAATATAAAATGGTATATCCATTATGGAGAACAATACAGAAGTTTCTAAATAAAACTGAGTTATTGTATAATCCAGAAATCTACTTCTGAGTATATATCTAAAATAAATGAAACAGTATTCTGAAGACATATTTGCACTCCCATGTTAACTGTAGCCAAGAGGTAGAGGCAACCTAAAAGCTTATGGTGGATAAATGAGTAAAAGAAATGTGAAAATGTGACTATACATGCACAAACACACACATATTATGTCTTAAAAAGATGGAAATTCTATCATAGGCTACAGCATAGGTGAACCTTGAGGACATTCTCTAAGGTAAATAAGCTAGTCATGAAAGACAAATAATGGATATTTCCACTTACATGAGGTATCTAAGGTAGTCAGTCTCTTAGAAACAGAAATTAGAATGGTGGTTTCCAGGGGTCTGAGGCAGTAAAAAAAAAAAGAATAGTTGTTCAATGGATATTGCATTTTATTGTGGTAAAATGAATAGTTTATATAGATCTGTTGTACAACAATGTTCATATATTTAACACTAATGTACTGTACACTTAACAATACTTAAGATGGCAAATTTTATGTTATGCATTTTTTACTATAACTGAAAAAGAAGTTATGCCATGGTTAAGAATAGGATATTGTGAGAGTCACCAGAAGGGGTATACATAAAACCAGAAAAAAGTGATATAATGGGAAAAAGAGAGTGTGTTCCAAAGTGATATAATTCCCAACATTAAAAGCTTCAGATGAATGAATCTTCTGTGTGTTCCCATGCTTACCTGGATCTTACAAGCCTGAAAACCACCTTGTCCTTGTATGTATGGAGGTGGGGTGGGACTAGAGGAGGGGTTATTAGAAATCTGGGGAAATTGGTAATCAGGAGAAGGGCAAAGAGATAAAATAGGCAACTGGAGCAGTTAGGTAAACAAATACTTGCCCTCTATTGTTTCCAGGAGCAACAGAAGGGCCAAGCCCAAAGTCCCTGAATAACTAACCACGAGGTAATTCCCCTAAAGATCCCAGGCCCTAATGAGGAACAGGAGGTACTTAGTAAATGTGTGGCAATGTGGAGAGTAGGAGGTGTGAACAGTTGCTCTCCTTCCTTAACCCAGCTAAGCAGTGGTCAGTGCTCTTGACCTTGGGACTTTATTCTGAGAGCTTAGAACTCACTCGACCCTTCTAGATAGAACCTTGTGTTAAGGGTGGTGAGTCCATGGTACATGTCCTCATGTACCATTATGCACAACTATGACAGAAGGTGGAAATGTGAGGTGGAGATTTACCAAATATACCCGGGCATATGTTATTGCAAAAACTAATGATTATTAGTTTAAAAGTAAGTCTAGGATGAATACTGAACCAGATGGTCAGATGACTAGACACTATGCCTGAAAGGGTGTGATTCCCAATAAACCAGGATGCCTGTCACCCTAGCACGAAATGTGAGGACATGCAAGTAGCAAGTATAGTGAAATTCTTTAAGAAAGCTTGATGTTGAAGAATTACGAAGCCAGAAGATACTAAAGTAATGGCTGAAGACTGATTTTTTTCACTTTAATTTGTTTTTATTTTTTTAATTACAAATTACTTTCAATATTATTTTGTATTAGTTTCAGACCTACAACATAGTGGTTGGAAAATTATGTATTTTACAAAATGGTCTCCCCAGTGTAAGAATTACCCACCTGACCCATATATGCTTATCACAATATTATTGACTATGTTCTCAATGCTGCAATCTACATCTCTGTGACTATTCTGTAAATACCAATTTGTACTTGTTAATCCCTTCATCTTTTTCACCAGCCACCCTATAACCTTCCTCTCTGGCAACCAGCAGTCTGTTTTCTGTATCTATGAGTAAATTTCTATATTGTTTGCTTCTTCATTATGTTCTTTAGAGTCCACATATAAGTGAAATCATGGCATTTGTCTTTGTCTGACTTATTTCACTTAGAGTAACATGTTCTAAGTCCATCTATGCTGTTGCAAAAGTTAATATTTCATTTTTTTATTGCCAAGTATGACCATCTTGATAAAGGAATGCAGAATTTATATTACAAAAACATAAATAAAAAGACTTCTCACAAATGGTTTGTTGGATGCAATTCCAATCTAAATCTCAATGGCACTCCTCTGAAGCTTGACAAATATTTCCTAAGTAAAGAGAAAATATTAATAGATACAAATAATAAATAAAATGTTTAAATAAAGCAAATTATACAAGACTAGCATGATATCATATAAAAGCTCATTTTAAAGCCATAATTTATAGATTCCTGACTCTACTGCTTTGTTGTTGGTCATATACTACTTCTATCAGCTTAAAGACATTTTTTTCCTAAGATTTTATTTATTTATTTTTAGAGAGAGTGGAAGGGAGGAAGAAAGAGAGGGAGAGAAACATCAATGTGTGGTTGCCGCTCATGTGCCCCCCACTGGAGATCTGGCCTGCAACCTAGGTATGTGCCCTGACTGGGGATCAAACCAGCAACCCTTTGGCTCACAGGCTAGCACTCAATCCACTGAGCCACACAAGCCAGGGCTGGACTTTTTTTTTTAATGTCACAAAAGAAGATATTGGTAATGGTTAAATAAATACATAAATAACTCGATTCAAACATTCAGAGAAATAAGAGATGTCATTTCAAGTTAAATTGGTTGAAAAGGCTGTTTGGCCCTGGCTGGTGTGAAAAGTGCAGACACATGAGCTAGTTTGCACTGTTCTACAGCTGTACTGGATTTTATTTGGAAGAAAGCAGTATGAGGAAGAATGCATCACATGGGATCTATCTTTTGACAAGGATTGTAATGGTTGAAGGTGGATGGTCACATGAGGACAGCAGTGGAGAGCTCCTGCGGTTAAGTGTTGAGACCATCCATGTTAGTTATTGGATCATGTGACAGCACAGGCAGTACCGTTGATGAAGGACTGCCATGATGGTAACTGAGATGGTTCCTTACTGCAGCAATTCAGAGCTTGACTCTCTGGCTCTCATAAAGATTCTGAAATTTATCTAATATTTAATGTTGTTTTGCTAAAACCTGAGTAGATTGTTTCTTGCAACTCTAATTTCTAACATATATTATAAACGAAAACTATTAATGGCCCATGATCAAGTCCCTTTGTAAAAAATGACCCACATGCAAGGCTTTTATAATAACAATGATTTCATGCACAAGACTGAAAGTTTAAGCATCCTAATGTTGCCACTCAAAGAGACAGGAATACAGAATCTAAGTATTGCAAATTCAGCATATTATCCCCATAAAAAAATAATTTGAACTGTTAGATGGTTTCAAGGGGTAAATTGTTTTAAAAATAGGTTGGAGGGTAGTATGAAGTACTGCAACACTGCGTTTGAGTTCCAATTTTGACATTTAAGGGAGGCATTAGTGTCTTTTTTCAAGTTACTTATTTCCTGGGCCTCAATTTCTATCTCTGTAAAATGGAACAAAATCATCTTAGAGTTTCTGTAAGAATTAACAGATATTTACATGTCTAGTACAATGCTTAGGTCAAAATAAACCCTTAGTAAATGAAATACATTATAAATCCATAGGTAAAGATGTGCCTTATTCTAGGGGAAATTGCTGACAGTCAGAGCTCCCAAGTATAGACTGGGTTTTTCAGATAATGGTGAACTTCTTTCATTAAAAGTATTTAAATATAGCAGGAGCAATTATCTGCAAAATATTTTATAGATGGGATTGAAATACTAGATGGAGATTGACCCTGATCATAATCAAGATTCCTTAAAACACTTGGGATTTATTTATAATTCCAAGATATAAACAAAACTTAGACATTTGGTCTATTCTGATCAGGTGTTTCCTATGAGAACAAAGCACAAATTTCACCTATATGGGTAATAAAGTAGAAAAAATGTTAATGCTCAATTTTCTCTGGATTCCCTCAATAGCAAGTATTACCACTAACATCTCTCTAAAATGTTGGCAGCTAGAAAAGTCAGGATTTACAGAAGGCTTGAATTCATGTCTTATGGTATATACTCTGAAAGACTGCCCACTCTTCAAGTTTACAGGCTTCCTGCTAATGCAACAATTTGGTGAGGCCTGGTCTTCATGAAATAAAGCTATACAGTTACCTTAAATCCATGAATGCCACTCACAAGATTGACTTGTTGTAGAAAAGTAAATCTATCCTGGGAATTTATTATATCCTTGATAAAAGAGAGTTCAAAATGTAAAGATATTTTTGATGTGTAAAGGAATTGATAATGACAGCAATGATGTATCATGAAAACAGAAGAGTTAATCATGGTGCAGTACAAAGAAGCATGGCATTTATGGTCAAATTCTTTTTTTAAAATTTTTTATTGTCGTTAAAGAACAGTTTTGTCCATTTCCCCCCCACCTTCAACCACAGACCCCCTTGATTTTGTCCGTGAGTCCCCCATGCATGTTCCTTGACCACCCTTCCCCTGTTCTACCCCATCTTTCCTTCCCCCCTCTCCTCTGTTCACTGTCAGTTTGTTCTTAACTTCAGTGTCTTCGGTTACATTTAACTTGCTTGTTTGTTCTGTTGATTAGTCTTGAGTTTAATTTGTTTCTGTTAAAAGATAATATTTGAAAAAAGAAGAACTAAGATATGATTCTCATACAGGTATAAAAATGAACATGTGTTAAATATTTTACTTTACTCTTTCATGAGAAAATTGGTAAACTATTATGACAGTTTAAAAGAGAATCCAAAGAACATACGTGTCTCTAGGTAGGAAATATTAAAATGTATGTGGAATGGGGAGGCAGACCTAGACTCTTCCACAGAGGGATGTAAATTAAACTAGCATTTGACAGAATTGCCATGTCTATAAACAAGAATTATTTGCTTTGCTATTTGTTATTTACAACTTATAACATTGTAAAAAAAAAGGAAAAAGAAGAAGACAAGAAGAAAGAAAGAAAGAAAGAAAGAGAGAGAGAGAGAAAGAAAGAAAGAAAGAAAGAAAGAAAGAAAGAAAGAAAGAAAGAAAGAAAGAAAGAAAGAAAAGAAGAGAGAAAGAGAGAAAGAAGAAAGAAAGAAAAAGAAAGACAGGCATCTCTGTACAATCAGATAACCTAAAAAGTGTGCCCCAGACTCTGTATAGTTTCCCATTGAAGAACAAAAATTTCCCTCTACTTTCAGCATTCTGATTAGCTGTTGAAATCCTTAACATTTTTCCTCAGCATCTGGTGAGCTTCAGTTTTAATTTAATTAACACACTTCACCTTGAAGTGTTATTAAGTGAATCTAATGAGATGACCAACACCACCCTTTTAAAATATTCATGATTCCTTTGTGAGCATTTCAGAGTTGTTGATTTTCTACAGTGTTGACAAACTCTGATAAGGTAAAGAATTAACATCAGTGTTTAGAATATATTAAGAAATACTAAATAGTAATGGAGAAATACAATAAAGATTAAATAAATAAATAATAATACTAACACATGAAACAATATATTTACAACATAAAGCACAAAATATTATTCTGAATGAATGAAAGCAGACATAAAGTTGATCCATTTATTTGAGATTTGTGAAAATGCAAATTGATAGTGGCAGAAACAGAGAAGTGGTTGGTACAGAACAGGATGTATAGAGAAGGGACTTTATGTGAACAAGAATAGAATATTTGGGGAGCTTGTGAATATATTCTATATCATGTATTATTCCATATTATGTTTATGATGATGCACATTTCTTAAAATTTACCAAACTATACACTGTTTGATTGGCTTATCACATATGAATTAGGCTAGAATAAAATTTATTATTTATTTATTTAAGATTTTATTTACTTTCAGACAAGAGGAAGAGAGTAAGAGAGGGAGAGAAACACGCAAGGGATACATCATCAATCAGTTGCCTCTCACACACGCCCAACTGGGGACCTGGCCCACGACCCAGGCATATACCCTGACTGGGAATTAAACCAGCGACCTTTCGATTCACAGGCTGGTGTTCAACGCACTGAGCCACACCAGCCAGGGCCAAAGCTGATTTTTTAAAGTACGTATGATTTGAACTAGTCTCATTGAATAATGTGTAAACATGTTTTCTAAGCATTTTTTCTCATTTGACTGTGTATAATTAAGTTTATATCAAAATCTTGTTTTGAAGGGGTCATTAGTTTACCACAAAATGTCCTGTCAATTTTATTAAACTAGATGTGATCATGGACAACTAACTTCTAAGGCCTTAATTTCTCCAAATGGTAAACTGAAAAATGAATTCTATTATCATTTAGTATCTTGATCGTCTGCTGTTAATGAGCATACTGAAGACAAAACTCACTGAATACATCTAATATTCTTAATAAAGTAAGCTACTTTGCCAATAGAGGAAAGATATATCCAAGTGGGTGAGTTCCTTTTGAATAAATGCTGGCTGTGTGCATGCATGCATTTACTTCTTGTTGTTGATTTTTTTTAAATATTTTAATATTTTCTTTATGGATGTCAAAATAAATTAAACAGAATTTATGTAATGAGCCTAAGATCAAGGGAGTAACCCCCACATGATGGGACAACACTGCATTTAAATTGAAAGGCTCTTTCCGTGTGAGAGGCAAGCACCCCCCTACTTGGTTATTAACAACAATTGTCTTTAGCTTGGTCCCAGGTGCAGAAAACAGATGATGACTCTATCTGAAAACATTTCTATTTTCTTGGTAAGGATCACTTAAGAAGTGCCTTTAATCATTTATAAGTGTGTTTCATTTGCTGTTTGCTACAAACTGTTTGACTCTGCTGGGTTTGACAGCTCTGGCATTCTGCAAACAGCTGCAATAATAGCTGTGGCAATGTCATTTACAAATGAGGTACACACAGGACCATAAAGTGACTGACACACTCTAAGTAATATGATAATGGAATGGCAAGTTGTATGGAAAATAAGACCAAAATGAGATTGCATCATGTTGTAGGAGAGGTAAATTCCCAGACAGAGGAAATAATTGCTAAAATGCATCATTTTTAGTCATGTAAACACCATTTTCTCAAATTTTTAAAAATATTCTCTTGGAAAGCTTGGAGATACATAACTTAAACTTTTCCTGTTACTATTGTCCCTTACTTCCATTGCTGACTACAAATTTTCTATACTGTATTGTTTCTCTAATATCTCTTTCTATTTCCCCTTTCTAGCATAATGTTTAATATATATTATTATTACATCTCTGATCACATGGCTATTCTCCATTCTTTCTTTAGATCATTAAGCTTTAAAACTTTTGTATGTATATAAATTTCTTAAATGTGATAATATGTATATTTATAACTATATTCACATGTGTGAGTGCATGTATGAGTGTATATGGTGAATGTGATCATGAATATATGATATATATTTTATATTAGATGTATAGAATATATAAGGGAAATGACATCTAATCTATATATACTTATCTATGTATGATAATACATATCTATATCTATATATCACTGATATTATCTATATCCACTTATATCAATATCTGCTTATATCTATATCTATCATCTATCTATATATAAAAGAAATTATTAAATTTGAAGATCAACTATAATGTTGATTTTTAAGTTCCCTTATGAGTCTTCTCTGAACATTGTTCTTAGAATTGTCAAATAAAAATAATATTAATTATATCTAATTATTTTCAAAATTCAATAACACATAATAAAAACATTTTTAGTGCTTTAAAGAAAGAAGTTAGTAAAATGTCACATGCCTAATAATCTAAAAATACATTAAAATGTAAATGATCACATGAAGTGCCTGTTATTGTCAAGAAAATTCAATTTTGGAATAATGTAATGCATATCCATTTCACTAATGTGTATGAGCTAAATGAAGGGAATATAATTGTTATCTTTTAGACCATGAAAATGACTGCTGTATGCAAAGTGTCACACACACACACACTCATTTCACACACACGGTAGGGAAAAGTAGGTTTATAATTGTTCATATGGAAAATAATACAATGATTAATAAATAACAACACAAGAATGAACTCTATGTTTCATGTACTCATAACTATAAGCCCACTTTTGCCACACAATATATATATATATGGTCTTCCCAGAAGGTATCTAGCCATGTGATATGAAAAATAGAGACATTTATTGAAGAATATACAAGATATGAGAAACATTGTCCATAGGGTAATGATGTCTCAGTCCCCTTCCGAGTAGGTACCTTGGGACCTTACACAGTTCTCCCAATTGTCATCAGCTGCTCCATATCATTTTCCTAAATTTCATTGATGGTCTGAAATCTCTTCCCTTTCAAAGATGATTTTAGTTTTGGGAAAAGCCAGAAGTTGCAGGGTGTCATTTCCAGGCTGTAGTGGGGCTGAGTCACTAGGGCGGTTAGATGTTTTACCAAAAAACTCTGCATGAGACATGATGCATGAAGAGATGCTTTGTTCTGACAAAGCTGCCTATCACGTTGCCCATGCCTGCAGCCTTCTGAATCATCCACATAGTTTCCATGGAGGAATGTTCAAGCTTAATGCAAAATTTGATGCAGATCCATTGCTCTACTTGCTCAGTCATTTTGAATGTGATGGTTGCACAGTACACGTGGTCACTCAACAGTGTCTATTGACATCCCCATTGGCTAGTGCACTGAAGTCATCATTGTTCATACATATTGCTGTCCACTACCCTTGGCTGCCATGTTACATCAGTGTCTCACAAATCATTCACATTATATTAACAATGCTGGGCTTTTCCTGGGCAGACCTCTGTATATGAACATTAGATCACCTAATGGATAGAACTGTTGACCCTCAAGAATATAGTATTTGCTTGGAATCACTCAAGGAAATGCTAGCTATAAACTTTCCCGTTGTATCCCAGTGCATTTTTTTATATAGAGCAACAGAAGTCAAAATTTTATACTCATAATTATCTCTTTTGTTGTTTCTATTGAAAAAATCAATATTGAGAATATTTAATACCTAAACATCTACTTAGAGCAAAAATATACTCATTTTGGTTCTTTAATCTTTACAAATGATTCCTGAGGTAAGTATTTTTATTCCTATTTTATAGATGAGGATCTTAAGGTTTGGGAGTCATGTTGAGTAATGGGATCAAAATCCATGATACATAACATCAGTACATTGTCTTTTTTCCTGATAAAATTGGCCTTATTCTTTTATATTTCCAGTATGCATCTAGGTAATATATAAAATCTGAAAAATTTTAGGAACAAATATTAATGTAGCTGAGTATAAGTTTGGTGAAGGACAATACCAACAATACAAACACATACCAACCCTGTCTCATACATGCAATCTACTATGCCTAAGACAAAGGACAGGTTAGAGTGGTAAGGAGGTTATTTTAACGCAAGAGAAATTGGAGCCAAGGCCAAGCTCACATGGAAGTGCTGCATGTACCAGAGATATTTAAGCTGAATTTAATCCTGAAATTTGACTCTATTAGTTTTCTATTACTGTATAATAAATCACAACCAAGTTAGAGTATGAAACAACATAAATTTATCAGCTTGTAGCTCTATTGGTCAGAAACTAGAAATGGTCTCACTGGGCTAAAATCAAGGTATCTAGGGCTGAGTTCCTTTTTGTAGGCTCTAGGTCCTTGTATTCCCCACTTTCTCAAGTTAGCCCACATTCCTATTACATCATTCTCTGACCTATTTCTCCACATTCCCTTTTCACTGTGAATTGTGTTGGGTCTGCCCAGAAAATCCAGAATAGTCTTCCCATCTAAAATTTCAAGTTTAATCACCTATAAGGTTCATGTCATGAAAAGCAACATATTCACAGGTTCCAAAAATTAGGGCATAAATATCTCTGTGGGATCTTATTTTGCCTACCACAATGAGAATACCTAAAAATACAGAAGGAATACACTGATTAAAGACAGAGGTTGTCAGACTGAATTTTAAAATAAAAGAACACTATATATTGCTTACAAAAAAACCCACATTAAAAAAAAGACACAGATAAAAAGTAATAAGAAAGAAAAATATATACTACACTAACAATAGCCCAAACAAAACTGGAATAGTGATCTCCGTTTTATAGAAAACAGACACCAGAACAAGAAAAATTATCAGGGACAAAGAGTTTGCACTTTTTCAAGAAAACATAACAAACTAAATGTGTATGTCCATAATAGAGCATCAGACAGATCTTCAAGGAGAAATAGAGACTTTAACATGCTGTATCAGTATTTTAAAGTTCAAGTAAACAGAAAATCACTGGGGATATTGTTGACCTGAATATAATTCTTAATTCACTTCATCTAAAAGATATCAATAGAATATTCTCTTTATCAATAGATGAATACATATTATTCTCAAACTAATATGAAACATTCAAACATTCTAGGCTATAAAACATATTTAAAGACAATTTTTTAAAATGGGAATAATTTAAAATACGTTTTTGGACCACAATGGAATTAAATGAGAAACCAATAACAGAAAAATGTATGGAAAATCTCCAATATTTAGTGACTATATATGCACTTTGAAGTAACACATACATAAAAGGAGACTCAAGAAAAAATTATAGAAAAACATTTTGAAGTGAAAATTTATTTTTAAAATATTTTAATTATCTATTTTTAGAGAGAGGAGAAGGGAGGGAGAAAGAGAGGGAAAGGAACATCAATGTGTGTTTGCCTCTCACGTGCCCAGTACTGGGGACCTGACCTTCAACCCAGGCTTGTGCCCTGACCAGGAATCAAACCAGTGACCCTTTAGTTCACAGGCTGGCACTCAGTCCACTGATCCACACCAGCCAGGGCTGAAGTAAATGAAAATTTAAATGCAACTTTTCAAAACACATGAGATGCAGTAATAGTAATATTCAGATAAAATTTATAATATCAGAAAAGAAAATGGTCTCATATTATAATTATATAAGCCTCCATCTAAGAAAATAAAGATCAATTTAAACCTAAAAATGTAAAAAGAATACTAAAATTTAAAAGAGAAATGAGTGATTTTGAAAACAGAAAAACAAAAGAGAATCAATGAACAAAAAGTGGTTCTTAGAAATGTTCCATAAAATTGATTAAAAAAAAAAAAAAAACCTAGCCAGGCTGAGTAATGGCCAGGCTTACAATCGCCTATAACTCCCCTCTATATTGGCCGGGCCAGCCTTTAAGCATGCTTCTCTTCTGGCATGCTGGCCAGCCCTGTCAATGTAAGTATCATTCAAACCTGAAAAGATTTCCTGTGAGCTTATCTGACCCAAACTGACAATTGCCAGGAAGTAAAACCTCCACTGAGTTGAGAAAATACTCCAGAGAATGGCAGTTTAGCATCTTACTTTATATATGACTATCAAAAGAGAAGGTACAAGTAGGTTATATGAAACCCATGGGTGATAGATTTGGGAGGCAGGAGAAAGCAAATTGGGGAAACCTCTGGGATTGGATAAAAAGTAAAATGATAGACATAAACTTATTTTACACAGGTGGGTACAGGACAGATAACAGTGAACAATTAACATTATAACAATAACAATGAGAGGATTTGTGGTCTCCTCCTGGTACAGTGCCTGTATTTTGAGGGGTCTATAAAAAGGAAATTTGACATTCCATTTGACATTTGTTGCAAAAAGACAACAGTCAGGCTCAGGTGAAGATTGACCTTTGTTAGGGAAAAATACCAACCTAGGACAGACTATCTGCTTTTGTTTAGAAAGTTTTTAATTTTAGGCCATCCTGTAGTAACTTTAGGTCTCTGAGTTTGTAAGTCCTCCCTTGAGCTTGTCAAGTTTAGTATTTGGCCCCTTTTCTTCCATAGCCCTAGGCAGACCTGCTCAATATGAAGTACCCTCTCTGATTAAATCTATTGCAATCTTTTCAAAGCAATCTCTCCTTCAATAAATTTGGACTTATTATTTGGCACCAAGAAAATAGAGAAAAGATGCCAATAACCAATATCAGAAATGAGAAGGGTCATCACAACTGATCCCATGTACATCAAAATAAATAATAAAAATAATAAAAGAATGCTATGAACTATGTACAACAAAAACCCACAAATTTGATAACAGATGAACTGGACTAATTCCTTGGAAGGTGAAAACTATCAAAAACCACACAAGGAGAAATAAATAATATGAATAAGCCCATATTTATTAATACATTAAATCAAGAACTTATAACCTTCCAAAGACATAGAAAGAAAGAGGGAATTTACCAGTTAGAGAACATACATAAACCAAAATCATGAGATGGAGATTAACAAAGTGTGAACAGCAAAGATATAAAGCTCTTTCTGGTTAGCACAGAGCAGAGAAATATTAACACATACGGAAGGTCTCTGTTTTCTAACAGATGCCAGTCAGCTATTCCTCCCCATTGAGATCTGCAATTACAGGTCAGGAATCTTCAAGGGAGCACTTCACACTTGCCAGTATCACTAGTTACTCAGGATTACCCACTTCTCCTGATTTGATTGTCAGGTTCTTGGTAGACTGAGAAGACAGAGAAGGAAACCGTTTGTTCACAAACTCTGACATTTGAGTTTCAGTGGGATGCTGTGAATTGGTAAGAATACAAAGCCATCAGTGCTTACAGAGAACAGTTTATTGAATGTCTTTGGCACTAGATACAGGATTTATGATAATGGAGCTCTGTGAAGTTGATATGGTGCAATGATGATTGATAGTTCAAACTTGTCACTATGTAACAGGGTACAGAGCATGGGTCCTCTGGAAGTAGGGGAACAACCTGCACAATCCTGCCTTCAGGCAAGATGTGAGGCTGGATTGGAGGCAGGGGACCTGGATATTACAGAATTTAAGATACATTGCATAACAAAAGGCAAATTAATAGCCATGACCCCCTGAAGCGAAGAGGGTTGCCACCCAAGGCAAATTGTGTTCATGACTCTGAGAATATATAGTGACTCATGACGTAGCCAGGGGAAGGTCATACAGTGCCAACGTGAGAGGCAGGGTGTGGATACCCACCTCAGATGCCACTGTGTTGCTGGGAACTCTTGTCCTGACTAAAGATGATGGCCAAAATAGGGTAAAAGACACTGGAGAACTGACAAAAATGGCAGACATGTATACACAATAGGAAGGACCAGATATGAGATCACATAGGAAGTTCCAAACTGAACATTTAAATCAGGGTGGGCTGAAGGTCAGGAGTGGGTGAGCCATAAAGTCTGCAGGGAGAGAGAGAGAGAGAGAGAGAGAGAGAGAGAGAGAGAGAGAACGGAGAGCTCCACAAGCTCTGTACTAGGTATGCCTGGAAGCCTGCATGTAGAAGGTGGTAGCAGAGTTGATGGAGCTGCAGGGACCTCCCTGGCTACCCAGACTCATGAGAGATGCTCAGAGCTGAACTGTGACCAGGATTGCTGAGTTGCAGACTTTTGCTTCTCTAAGGGACTCACCAAGAGGTTGCTTTCTTAGGACACATGCCTCCCTGAACCCTACCATGACCTAGTGTGTGGTGCAACCTTTCAAGGTCAGATAGGTTCACATGAGATTTGGGAAGATGGAAGAACATTCACAGAGCCATTGTGATGTCTGACATGCTTTTATTCTAGGGTAGGGCAATCCATGCATGCCGCAAGCCATGTGTTGTACCATGTGTCACACCACAGGAAGTCCCAACTCACTTATATACTAAATGTACACAAAGCCGGTGGGGTGCGAAGATATTATATAACAAAGCATGATTGCACACATGCAGGTCCATTCTCAAGGCTACGGGAATAGTACTAATTCTCAAGGTTATGGGAATATTGCTTATCTTAGTTGCCCAGACATCTGGGTGGGGGAGACTGACTGACTCTGTTTACCCTACACAGTGTAACATGGCACATGATTTCCTGAACTATTACAAGAAAGCTGAGAACAGCATATCCCACATCCTGAAGGAAAAAGCTGTGGCAAAAGAATGATTAAAAACCCATAAGTGCACATTCTAAAGAGGATGAAGATCTGTTTGCATGACTAGCTAATGGACATATAAGAATATGGGGAACTCCTGGCCATGGGTTTGGCTTTTAGCCTTTTGGGGTGCAAGGGAAGTTCTGGGTCTCATGGGAGATGAGGGCTCTCAGCAGACATGCTCTCAGCCCCTCTCAAGGTTGGACCCCTGTTAATAAAAGCCTCTTTCCTTCAACACTAATTGTTGGGTAATATGTAAAGGCACCAGGTCGACAACCCTCGGTTTGCTCAGTAACAACTAGAACATGACTCAAGAATTAATGGCCTTGCTGCACCTTACAAATTAGTTTTAATTTCAAATTAGTCCATGCCTTTTATCTATTGTTTTGTTGTTGATTTTTTGGGTTAATGAGTTCTGTGGCAATTTTTTCCTCACTAGAAAAATAAAAGTTGATATTCTGTGTTACTATAGAGCTCGAGTTATGCATGTGTATTGTTAGAGTAGGGGAGCCATGGGATATTATTAAAAAACAGTTATTTTCCAAGTGCCTTCTCAGATTCATGAATCAGATTACAATCAAGAAGGAGACAGAAAAAATTATCAGAGCGTGAATATAGATAAGTTATCACGACCTCGACATGCTCAATTTTAAGAAATTTTAGGACTTTAAGAATACAACTATGGAGACTAAAAAAAAAATTACTTTTTTTCAGTGCCTTCCAAGTTCCTCTGGAGGGACTAATTATCAAATTGAAAGAGAGAGATCAAAAGAGAAAAAAAAGTTTAACATGTGTGAGTGGAGAATTCACACAGGCATGAAAACCCCAAAGACAGTGAGGCATCATTGGATATAAAAAACATTTTGGACAAAGGGGAAAACAAGGAGGGATGGGATATTATATTTCAAAAGTGAGAGTGGCTGATTTGCAGATAGTTGAAGAGAGGCAGAACACATCGGGCATCAAAATTTAGAAGCAAAGGGGCGCAGGGGGTATCTAGCTAACAAGCACCTGACTGAAACCTTTCTACTTACTGCACTTAGTTCAAATTAGGCTAAGGCAAACATCTTAAGATCTCCTTTCTGAAGCAGATTTCTCTCTGAATCTCCTGGGCAGGTGGGGAGAGTCAAAGTTTCTTTCTGAGTCCTATTTATTAATAAAAAGCTTAATATCTATATTCCAAAAGGGCAGTTTCAGGGTGGCAGATTTTAGTCCTTTCTAAACTATGAGGTAGGCAGAAGTTTAAGAATTGCCATCACACCCCACTTCCACCCACACTTATTCAATAAAAAAAAAAAAAATCTAGGAATTCCTGTGAGGGGACTTTGAAATTGTAGTTAAGGTTCAAATCCCTTGACCTTAAAATTTGTAGATTAGCCAGGTATGCCTGATATAATTACATGAAACTTTTAAAAGGCAGAAGGCAGCCACAGAAATGAAGTCAGAGAGATTAGAATTACAAGTAGTACTGAAAGCATTCTTGTTGGTTTAAAAATGGAGAGGACAGTGTAGGTATCCTTTAGGAGAAAAGAGTGTCCCTGATAGCCAGCAAGAAATGGGAATCTCAGTTCTACAAACAAAAAACAATACACTCTGCCAACAACCTGCTTCAGCTTGGAAATGAATTCTTCCACCCATTCTCCAGATAAATGCTCAGCCTGGCTAACATATTGATTCCAGCTTTGTGATATCTGAACAGAGACCAGTGCAGCCTACCTGGGCTTTCCTACAGAAATGGATCATAGGTCTTTTTTTTAAGCTGCTAAATTTGTAGTAATTTGTTATGCAGTAATAAAAACACAAAGATTTTTCCTCATTGTCATGCATAATTCTAGATAAGTTGTATATTTTCAAATAACTCTCATACAGGTGTCGGTAAATAGAAGCTAAAATCATTGTTATATTTGAAAAATATTCAGAGCATCTACTTTCATGTCTCTTAATTAAACTGTAATAAAAAGTTCTCTATTGTATAAAAGATATAGCTTCATTATAATCTAACAGAGATATTTTTCAGTAACTCAGCTATTCTGAAAGATCTTCTTCCCCGCATCAGTACCAGAATTTTTGGTCTGACCATGTCTCTGTTTTTCAAAATTCTTTTTCTTTTTCAGATGTCTAGGAATTCTCATCTCTTATAAATTGTTGAATGTTAAATAGTTCTCCTGGACCCAAACTAAAGGGAATTAGGTGCTTCATTTAGGCTGTTGCAATAGAACCAAAGTTCTAGAGAGTGTCACCTAGACTTAATGAATAAAAATGGCTTTAAAAGGTTAAAAACAAAAGGGGCCAAGCATGACCTCTGAGTTTAGTGAGCTTCCTGTGAAAGCTTATATCTGATGAATGAAATAGTTAACTCAAAGAATGGATTTAAAGGGAAAAGATTAGTTTCTTGGTACCAGCAAATGAAAAGGACAGTTAAGTTCAGGAAAATAAAAAGTTAGAGTTTGCCGCAAAAGTGAAATTATGTCATTCCATTTAGGGGTCTCATGAATTATCAGGAAAAAAATCTATAATTACAGTTGAAAAACCACCTTGAATTTATATAAAACACAGCTTCTAATTATATCAGGTCCAAATAACCTCTTCCAGAAAATACTGCTGTTTGCGGCTATATGGGCTCTTGGTTCCGCAACCTCAATTCCTGAGTTCAGCTAAGAAATAATTCAGAGCCAAGAACTATAGGGCAAGAGAAAGTTTATTCAGCAAACAAAGCAAGAGTACATGCAAAAGAATCAAGAGATAGCTCAAAGAATTGCCTTGACATAGGGAGAGAAAGTCACAGAGGAGCATAAACAAGCCAGCTGAGCTGCATGGACTCAAGAAACAAGTTACCTACTGAGGCACAAGGAGAGCCTTTGGAACTTAAGAGAAAGAAAGGAAAGGATATGTGCTTAAGGAAATAAGGAGGGTAAAGGCATGAGTGTGGTTGAGAGAGAGAGAGAGAGAGAGAAAACACTGGGTCCTTTATCTTAAGAGTTTTTATCTGTTCTCTAAAGGTGAAATTGTAGGGGAGATCTCAGGGGAGGATCTTAATAGAATATTCATGAGATTTCTAGGTATATCTTTCAGGGTTGTGATTTCTACTAATTGACCAGCAAGAAGGCAGGGGGTAATTAGTCATCATATCCTATCCTAATGTCAGTCACCTCACTTGTCAGGGCCCGGAGCTGAAACACAACTGAAGCCTAGAGTTATGTCTAGTTTGACCAAAACTTTGTCTTTGTGATCAACAGACCTAAAACATTGTTTTTAAGTTATTTGATGCTGATCAAAATCTCTTTATCCTGGGGATTTAATGCTTAAGGGAGTGGTCATGCAAGGGAAAAGGAGGCAGGTGAGTCAGGGTGCTGGATGAGGCCAGTTTGAATCAGCTATATGTCTCAGTTTTCCATTCCACTTGCCTGTTTTTCCTTGCTTCTTATTGTCCTATCTCACTGCTAATCAAAATAACCTATATCTTTGGCCGAAATTTATTTGTTTTCCCAGGACCAGGGCCCATATAAATTGAGTTTCTAAAAGATGCAAATCTGTAGATACTTAGTCAAATGAATATTCTGTAATCCTAAATTCTTATCCAATATCTTAATGTGGCAAGCATGGCTAGGCCATAAACCCAATATAGTCTCTTAAATTTTCTCTGTGAAAGCCTAGCACCAATGTAATTATAGTTCCTTACTCTATTTTCCTTGGCCATATCTAGAGTCCTCTCATTTCTCCCAATCAAAAACTCTCCAGAAGTGTATGACATCCTCAGTCTAGCACTATTCAGATGAAAAGAATAAAGGCGAGGCACAATCTTCCCTGTCACCATAAAAGTTTTCCTCGAGTACTGCCAAATTCACATCTGCTAAATTTGTGAATTATTCTTATACTCAGGTCAAGATTTTATAAGGTACTTGGCACAAAATAAGAATGTAGTACAATTTTGTTGGATAAGTATAATTTTCTACCACTTATTAACCTTGTTCAAGGGACCAAAATTCTGCCACCTTGAAGTTGCTTTTTACAGTATTGATTGCAAGCCATTTATTAAGAAATGAGACTCAGAAAGAAACTTTGGCACCCCCCCGCTTTTTGGTCCAAGAGGTTCAGACAGAGAAACCTGCTTTAGGAAGATCTCAGATGGTGCCTTCTCCAGGTGTCCCATTGTTTCTGAGTAACCTAGCAACGTTTTTTTTCTGCTATGTATGTTCCTGTGAATCACTCTTTCTCACATCTGAAATCAAAGAACTCATTTTCATCCATTATTTCTTTATCCAAAGTGTCTTATATACTCAATGTTGCCTCATTATCTTTGGAATTGTATGGATTTATCATGCCTATGTGAATTTCACCATGTATATTTTCAAACTTTCATTTTGTCTTGTTAATATGTATCTGTTAATTTGGTTGTTGTCCCTGACAGGAAAACTTAGAAGGTCAAAAGAAAAGTATTAATTTTTGTTTTAGCCCACACACCTCCTCACTACAACAAGGATAACAGAACAGGCACATTGTTTTAACACAGTAAGCTTTATAGAGGAAAACAGAGCTCTGGGGAACATCTTGCCTTATTGAACTATGAAGTGGTCATGCTCAGAAGTGATGTTCATCAGTTTTGCTCATGAATCCTTGTACAGAACTTGTCTTATGGACATAGTGAAATACAAGAAGCCAAGAAATTTAGTTAGCACCACATGCTGGGTATATTTGGTTAACATCATGAGTATCATACCCTCTGATAAAAACAGGAAATCAGGCACAATTAGCTTGATGTAGAAACAGCCTAATCACAGGAAAGATAAAGATAAAAGATCATAGCATATTTTCTGAGTCTCAAATTGGTGTTTCTGCTCTCTCTTGAGTTCACATCTAGACAGGCCTATGATGATAACAGCAGGGACTGGAAATAAAAGTTAACGAACCTGTTATAAAAAAAAAAGTTTAATGTATCAATAACTTCTATTTCATGCCTATTTTAAAAGATGTCCACAAAGTTGGGAAATGCCATTATATCTCTTCCCAACAGAATCCATCACAAGGTAGTCATGTCTAGGGTTCCATAGACCTAGTTTTAGTTTTGTAGCCCTGCATTTTTCTTAAAGTGTGGGCACAACATTTTAGATATTTCAGGGATCACATCTTTCCTTGTCTTTGGGGAAATGTCTGGCTTAAAATTTTATTCCAGAAGTGCAATAACAGTGAGAGCATGTGAACTGCTTCCTACTGACACAGACTACAGTGAGTCACCGCAGTGAGAAAAAGTGGGGAGTTGTGTTAGCTTTCATTCAGTAAGTTTTATGCATCTCTTTAAGATAAACATAACTGAATTTGTAGCAATTTAATTAAATTAGTTAAATTTTTATATATCTATTCTATATCTAGAGAGTTATCCGTATCAATAGATATCTATCTCTATCTCTATAGCATCTCTATCTATCTATCTATCTATCATCTATCAATCTAGATATACTCTGTCCTGAAAAAGTTCATCCATTGTTAATATAATGAGAATGGTTTGTGCAACATCCATGTAACCTGGCAACCAAGGAGAGTGGGCTGGAATGTTCGTGTGTGAACAATGATGACTTCGCTGCACTAGTCAGTGGGGGTGGTAGATACCATTGAGTGAGCATGTGTACTGTGTAGCCATAACATTCAATATGACTGAGTGAGTAGAATTACAGAATCTGCATCAAATTTTGTGTTTAAGCTTAAACATTGATGAGATTATTCAGGTGATTCAGAAGGCTGCAGCTACAGGACAACTAGTGATTGGTAGCTTCATCATGATGAAGTGTCTGCTAATGCATCATAACTCCTACATACTTTCTTGGTAAAACATCAAATCACTCAAGTGACTCAGCCTTGCCTCAGCCCAGACATGGCACTCTGTGACTTCTGGCTTTTCCCAAAACTAAAAGCACCTTTGAAAGGGAAGATATTTCAGATCATCAATGAGATTCAGGAAAATAGAATGGGACAACTGATGGTGATTGGGAGAACTCTGTGAGGTCCTAAGGTGCCTACTTTGAATGGGACTGATGCATCAAATTGGTGTGAAGATATGTCTTCCAAGGCCAACAAAATGTAGGTGTAGTGGTTCAGCAGCACCTGTTAGGATAACCCGCAATGGGCTCCAAGTAAGTGAAGATTTTGGTTTGTTTTTGCCAGCCCAGACCTCATTATAGGAGTACTGACTAAGTCTAATTATGTCTATTTGCAAGAGTAATTATGGCCATTATCAGGGTTAATGGGGAACCAATGATACTCTTAGCCTGGGCTCCCTTTTGTCAGTTTGTTACTCTAGAACACAGAACAGTCACTAATAACTTCAAATATAATGATGATCCAAACATAAATTAACTTGATGCTACCATTTTCCTTTATCACATTTCCAATCCACAAAACCATGTGCTGATAAATCCTTTCTGAGGTCAACATCATTATCAGACATTCCTCTCCTCCTTACTATTGCATAGCAAATGAAATAGAACACTAACACTGCTGACTACCTGCAGTGTGTGTGTATCACAGAACCAAGTATTTTCATACTTTGTATCAACTGATTGTTGAAAAAAACATTCAAGGTGACTGTCATCAGACTTATATTAGAGATAAGAAAATTAAGTCTTCGGAAATAAAGGGATTTATCCACAATCATACATTGAGTACAAAGACATAACCCTGTCCTTGGAAGAAGTTCTTGCCTAGAGACAATAAGAAATACTACAGAAGTCTTTAAAAAGGATTAGCTAGTAGAAATAACAGACAATCTCAAGAAAGTCAAATATCAAAGTCTATCATCTACAAACAGAACAATTGGGGTCCTACCAATCCTCACTACCTCAACATGCACCTCCGGATACACTGTGCTCTTGGAACATGGGGTCCTGGACCAGAAGAAAGGTCAGCCAACGACCTGTCATTCTTGGCAATGTGATGCTCTCCTGTTTCAGTCTTATTCTCTGAAGACCTCCACATGTTGTCACTTAAAGAACTTTCTTCCCATTTTCCTCTCCCCCTTGTGCGCCTTGCTCAGAAAGTGGTATTTATGTGTTGGACTGTAAATCTAACTTCCTAAGAACTTCCTGACTCAAGTGTAGAATCCATCCTTCTTATCCCATTACTTACAAAATGAAGCACAAACTACCTAGAATCTAATCTCAACTCCTTTCCATCATACCTTGATTTCCCTTTTAATTGTGATGACCCAAATGCTATCTAACTTCCACTCATACCATGTTTTTTATGGAATATAGGCTTTTCACATTTCCCCTTTGCTTAGAAAACCTTTCTTTTGTCACCTGGTCATTGTCTCTGCATGTCCCTCCCTGAACATGTGGATCTAACATCACCAACCCCAGCAAGTTCTACTCGGATACAGGTTTGAGTGGTGAGTGATTTTCTTTTGTGCCTAGAAAATACTCTAGGTTTATTTTCATCACAGAAGTGCTGACAACAAGTTACAATGATGTATTTATGTCTCTCCCCCTTACTATATTCAGAATTCACTGACAATAGAAATTACATCTATTTATTGTTGTTCCCCTGATCCATAGCACACAACGGGGGATTAAGTGCTACTTGTGTCTTAGCTAGGTGTTTACTAAATGGTTTAGGATTTTAGATCAATAGATATAGTTTATTTTAGTTGTTATGTTTTCCTTATATTTATTTGGGGAAATATTTTTTATCCTAGTCTTATTATACTTTCTGTTTTTTTTATTTAGTAGTGATGATAAAATTTTAATAAATATATTTGAAGAAATAAAATACAAAGGAAAATATATTAAGTAAAAATTAGTGTGAGTGACAAAAATTGTAAGAATGGTACAGTAATGACCAAAATGTGTCATGCCCTGGGTTAATTTGACTTTCTAATGTAGAAACTGTGATAGGGTCAATAAAAGATGCATTTAGAGCAGAGTCCTTTGGAGACCTATAAAATCCTATAAAGAGAAGCTTTGCTCAAAAACATCATGCTTCCTGGAAAGAGGAAACACATGTATCTGGAGCATTATAACAAAGTACAATTTTACTTAATTGTAAATTAAATTTGATTTAGGTCCCTTCCTCTGTAAGTGGAAATTACAGCATTGACATAGCCACCTAGTTACAAGTCTTGGGCTAAGGACATTACTGAGTTTGCAATCATTGAGTTCCCCTAGAGAGCATGACCTAGAAGGTTTCAGATGAAGTACATAGGCCACATTGCAATTGCTTCCTTCTCTCAGGTCATATGAGGTCATTATATTCAGGCGTATGCAAAATCTTACAATGAAATTTGACTAATATTATTTTTTTTCTCAGGAAAATATTTACCAGGGAGTCAATGGAAAGACACAAACCTTTGGGAGGTCTAACTTGAGACTAGAGAAGTATCAAATTGCAAGTCCTTGGCCCTGTATACAATAAAGCCTATGTCCGTTATGACCATAAACAATAGATCAGGGCAGTTCATCTGGAGTGAGGGAGTAATTCCATGGGAGAAGTTTCAGGTGTAATGAGCAATAACCTCCCATGTAGAACCTCAGAAGAGAACACACAACAGACCACTGAAGAGGAACTGGTGTGGGATGAGCAGGACAGGACTGCTCTTGCAAAGGGGCCAGATGTGGTTTATAAACCCCAGAACTCTCCTGTCAGGGCTTTGAGGGCTTCAGGCGCTATTGACTTTTACTTACGAATATGGAAAAACATTCCAAAATTGCGAGCCCCTTGCTCCCAGAAAACTCTTTTTTAACTTCCTTAAGTGAGAATCCTAGAGGCTTTCCCTCCAGCCCACAAAATCCCAAAGAGATCTGTGTACAAAATATTTACCTACAGGTTTACTCACTCCATGTCAGTAAGGCCTCTGATTTAAGAACTAAATTTACTCTGCAGAATCACTAAAATCACAGAAACTGGTACACTTTAATCATTTGTAATTATCCCATTTTTTATTATCACTTTTAGAGAACTTCCTAACATTTTAGCATATCCAACTCTTAAAACCTTGTATAAACATGGCAATTAAGGTACAATCCCATTTCCACAGTCCATCTTGGATATGTTGCTTTGAATAGTCCCCAGACAGAGATTCCTGAAGGGCAATCCTTCCCTGGTACTTGATGTCATCTTTTGATACCCCTCCCAACAACAAAAGTCCTTGCTGAATGTTCTCAACTGCTCAACACCTGTCTGTGGACTAGAGGTTACTCTGTAATCCAACCACACTCGAAAAACAGGGAACACTCTGGTTCACTGGAATATGTTCTTGCTGTCAAGATTAGATTCACTGGTGAAATAATTCATGCTATAATCCCTACAACATGTTCAGTGTCATATTTTGTGGCTGCCTGACTATTGATCTACTTCCCAAATCTAAAGAAAATCTGAAGTATGTGGCAATCCTCATTTTACCTCTCCCATTAAGAATTTCCTATTTCCTCCTCCACCCACATTCAGCTGGGTTTTGTGAACCCTGAGGAGATTCATTTAATGTGAACCCCAAGAAGGAATTTATGTGCTGAGACAGATTCCCCATGATCAACCAAGGGCCCACATTTTATGAATTATAAGAGTCTAGGACATACAGATGGCCAATAGATATCACTAGTCATCAGAGAAATGCAAGCTAAAACCACAATGAGATATCATCTCACACCTGCCAGAATGACTATCATCAGTAAATCAATAAACAACAAATGCTTGCAGGGATGTTGGGAAATGGGAACACTTTCATACTGTTGGTGGGAATACAGACTGGTACAACCACTGTGGAAGGCAGAATGATGTGGAAGACATACCTCAAAAAGTAATAATGGATCTGCCTTTTGACCTAGTGATCCCACTTCCAGGAACATATCCGAAGGAATCCAAAACACTAATTTGAAAGAAAGTAAGCACCACTATGTGCATTGCAGCATTATTTACAATCCCCAAGATATGGAAGCAGCTCAAGAGTCCATCAGTAGAGGAGCGGGGGAAATAACTATGGGACCTTTATACAACAGAATATGACTCACCTCTAAAAAAGAAGAAAATTTTGCCCTTTGAAACAGTATGTATGGACCTGGAGAACATTTTGCTAAGTGAAATAAGCCAGTCAGAGAAAGACAAATACCACATGATTTCACTCATATGTGGAATCTAATGAATAAACTGAACTAACAAGGAAAATAGGGACAGACCCATAGAAGGAGAGCAGGATGACAGCTAATGGTGGGAGAGGTGAGAGAGTGGAGGGATAGTGTAAAACGGAAAAATAACTCATGGACCTGGACCAAAGTATGGGGATTGCTGAGGAGGGAAAGAAGTACAAGGGGACTAAATGGTAATGGAAACAAACACAAAAAGATTAAATTTTAAAAAAAGAGATAAAGAAGTCTAGCAATCATTTGTTAATGGGGGTTTTTCATGTACTCTGTCTACTGGGAAGAACCTCAGATGAACCTTTGCTTCCTACATTATGCTCCACTTATTTATGCCATCTGAGTCAATTACTACAGGGAAAACCTACTTTCATTTTTCTACCAATAAACTGAGACCTGCCCTGTCACATCAGAACCACATAATTTGGGTACCTTATTTATATAAAATGGACCTAATTGGTAACCTGGGCAGAAACTTCAACTATAAATATTGGCCTCTCCTTTGTAGAAAACAGTTCAAGTTGTTACCTGAAACTGTGTCCTGGCTGCAGCTCTTTTTTGCTCACATAAATGCTTTTTACTTTTTACTAAGTCTAAAGTTAATCTTGTTTTATAGTAATATACATTCCTGGAGGTTCCTGGAGGTTCAGTTCTAAAGTTTATCTCTGAGAAGTTCTTCTGGTGACTATCCAGGGCTATTTCCCAATTTGGGATAAAATTTAACATAGCAATTGTAATAATTACCAAGCTGTAATTATTTGTAGACTTGTTGGTCTATTCCATTTATGAGTGATCAGTTTGAAAGAGGCAGTGATTTAATCTCAGCAAGTAGGGATTTGCAGTGCCAATCAAATGGTAGATATTCAGTAAATGACTGATAAATGGAAAAACACATTTAAACATTCACAGTTAGTGGTGGAGATTCAGAGGCTTCTCAGAGACAAGGTATGAGGGTTCCTAGGCTGTAGGCCTAGATTTGTGAGAATAGTGCCAACGTGTCACACAAGCTATACTGAGACAGTTAAAATGTAAGATGAATATTTGACCCATTCAACTCATTCTTATTTTATCCTAGCTAGAATCCATGCTAACATTTTCCTAGGTAGATTGGAAATGAGCATTAATGAAAGGCAAACATCATGAAACATTTCTTGGTTGACTCCTAGCTAGCAAACCAGCTGAGAGGAGCAACTTGACACTGCATAGAAACAATGGGGCCATCACATTGTTCTCTTTTGTGTGAAAATTAACAGAGTTTCAATTTGCCTTTTCCTCTTAAAATATGGTTCTTTCTCTCTCTTTGTAATTGAAGGTAGGTTAATATGACCCTTTTGTATTCTTCCTAAAGGAACTGAAGTCATCTTTCTTTCTTTCATGTGTTGTTATTCTGTTTTGACCAGGAGTTGGTTCCTTATCTTTTATGATTTCTCAGTCTGGCCAAAGAGATTCTAATCCCCCCTGCATGGCCTGTGCAATGGCTGGGTTTGTCTGACTCAGCCAGTGTTCCAGGAGGCCCTTGCTTCAGTGCTAGTGCTGCTTGTCAGTGGGAAGGTTCTTCCACATACATTGGAATGCAGCCTTCCAAGGAAACCTGACAATTTAAACATCCTCTTTTTATTAATGCTGATTTTTATTTTTTTCTGTATCAAACAGATTTATGTTTTTTAAGTTATATAAATATATCTTATTTATTTTACTTGACTTAAATTATTAAATAATTACAATTTATATTCATATTATTTTGTATTAGTTTCAGGTGTACAGCATAATAGTAGAAAATCACATACTTTACAAAGTGTTCCCCTGATATTTCCAATAACCGCCTGTCACCATAAACAGTCATTACAATATCCTTGTAAACTTTATTTAAGCTACTGCTGTGTATTCTGTAATATAATTATGCCACAGATATTTTATTTAATTACTTCATCGATGGGCATTTTGAATATTGCAATTTTCTTCTTATAGGAAGTTTTACAATAAGAAACAATGTATAAAATTCCATAAGTATTTTATTTTTTATTTTTATTTTTGGTATATTTTATTGAGTATGCTATTACATACTCAATATGTATGTAATAGCATACTCAATGCTATGCTATTACATACATATTGTAATATGTATGTAATTACATACATACATATTACAATACAATATGTATGTATATATACATATTACATACATACATACATATGCATGTAATTACATGACAGCTGTCCTGTTTTTCCCCCCTTTATCCCCTCCACCCTGCACCAAATTCCATCAACCCACACCTCTTAGTTCATGTCCATGGGCTGTACATATCAGTTCTTTGGCTTCTTAATTTCCTACACTATTCATAGCCTACCCTGTCCATTTTTCTTTTGTTCTTTTTTTTTTTGGTCAACATTTTCTTGCCACCACTTTCCCCAGCTCCACCCACCCCCACCTCTCATCCTCAATCCTTCCACCATTTGGTTTTGCTGATGGGTCCTTTATGTGTGTTCCTTGATGACCCTACCTTCCCTTTGCCCTGTCATACCCCTCCCTCCTCCCCTCTGGCTACTGTCAGTTTGTTTTTTATTTCAATGTTGCTGGTTATATTTTAATTGCTTGTTTATTTCATTGATTAGGTTCCACTTATAGGTGAGATCATATGGTATCTGTCTTTCACTGCATGGCTTATTTCACTTAGCATAATGCTCTCCACTTCCATCCATGCCGTTGCAAAGGGTAGTAGCTCTTTCTTTCTTTGGTATAGTATTCAGTTGTGTCAATGAACCATAGCTTTTTGATCCACTCATTTACTCTTGGGCACTTAGGTTGCTACCAATTGTTGGCTATTGTAAATTGTGCTACTATGAACATTGGGGCGCATAGGTTCTTTTGAATTGGTGTTTCAGGGTTCTTAGGGTCTAATCCCAGCAGTGGAATTGCTGGGTCAAAAGGCAGATCCATTTTTAGTTTTTTCAGGAAATTTCAAACTGTTTTCCACAGTGGCTACCCCGGTCTGCATCCCCATCAACAGTGCACTAGGGTTCCCTTTTCTCCACATTCCCACCAGTGCTCGTTGTTTGTTAATTTGTTTATGATGGCCATTCTGACTGGTGTGAAGCAGTATCTCATTGTGGTTTTAGTTTGTGCCTCTCTGATGGTTAGTGATGCTGACAATCCTATCATGTGCCTCTGGGCCCTGTGCAAGTCCTTCTTGAAGAACTGTCATTCGGGTCCTTTGCCCATTTTTCAATTGGATTGTTTGTCTTCCTAGAGTGGAGTTGTGTGAGTTTTTTATATACCTTGGAGATCAAACCATTGTCCGAGGTACCATTGGCAAATATATTTTCCCCTACAGTTGCTTCCCTTTTCATTTTGCTGATGTTTTCTTTAACCATAGTTAAGCTTATTATTTTGATGAAGTCCCATTTGTTTATTCTTTCCTTTATGTCCCTTGCTGTAGTGGACATATCAGTGAAAATATTGCTGCGTGGAATTTATGAGATTGTCCTGCCTATGTTCTCCTCTAGGACTTTTACAGTGTCTGATCTTATATTTAAGTCTTTTATCCATCTTCAGTTTATTTTTGTGCATGGTGTAAGTTGGTGATTGAATTTCATTTTTTTGCATGTAGCTGTCCAGATCTCCCAACACCATTGGTTGAAGAGACTATTTTTACTGCATTTTATGCTTCTGCCCCCTTTGGTGAATACTAATTGACCATAGAGATATGGGTTTATTTCTGGCTCTCTATTCTGTTCTGTTGATCTGTGTGTCTGTTCTTATGCCAGTACCAGACTTTTTGATTACGGTGGTCTTATAATATAGTTTGATGTCAGGCCTTGTGACCTCTCCTGCTTTGTTCTTCTTTCTCAAAATTGCTGCAACTATTTGCAGTCATTTATAGTTCCATATAAATTTTTGAATTGTTTGTTCTATATCTGTGAAGTATGTCATTGGTATTTTAATAGGGATTGCATTGAATCTATAAATTGTTTTGGGTAGTACGGACATTTTGATGATGTCAATTCATCAAAACCATGAACATGGAATATGCTTCCATTTATCTGTGTCTTCCTTAATTCCTTTCTTCAGCGTTGTATAGTTTTCTGGGTTCAGGTCTTTTACCTCCTTGGTTAAGTTTATTCCTAGGTACTTTATTTTTCTTGTTGCTATAGTAAATAGGATTTTTTCCCTGATTTTTGATCCTGATATTTCATTATTGGTGTACAAAAATGTCTTCAATTTCTGAATACGAACTTTGTATCCTGCTGTTCTGCCAAATTCACTTATCGGGTGGAGTGGTTTTTTGTGTGGATTCTATCAGGTTTTCTATGTACACTATCATGTCATCTGCAGACAATGGCAGTTTTATTTCCTCCTTTCCAATTTGGTTACCTTTTATTTCTTTTTCTTGTCTGATGGTTCTGACTAGGAGTTCTAATATTATGTTGAATGGAAGTGGTAAAAGTGGATATCCTTGTCTTGTGCCCAATCTTAGTGGGAAAGGTTTTAGTTTGTGACCAAGCAATATAATGTTGGATGTAGGTTTCCTGTTTGTAGCCTTTATTCCATCTTTGTTGAGTGTTTTTATCATAAATGGGTGCTGTACCTTATCAAGTGCTTTTTCTGCATCTATCGATATGATCATGTGATTTTTGTCTTTCCTTTTGTTTATGTAATATATTTCATTTATTGATTTGTGAATATTGTATCATCCTGTCATTCCTGGGATGAATCCCACTTGATCATGGTGGATGATCTTTTTAATATATTGCTGAATGCAGTTTGTCAATATTTTGTTGAGGATTTTAGCGTCCATGTTCATCAGCAATGTTGGCCTGTAGTTTTCTTTCTTTGTTGTGTTTTTATTTGTTTTTGGGATTACGATGATGCTGGCTTTATAAAAAGAGTTTGGAGCCCTCCCTCTTCTTGGATTTTTTGGAATAGTCTCAGAAGGATAGGGGTTAGCTCTTCTTAAAAGTTTTGTAAAATTCTCCTGTGAAGCCATCTGGTCCAGGGCTTTTGTGTGCCAGGAGTTTTTTGATTACTCCTCTAATTTCACCAGCTATTAGCGATCTTTTCAGGCTTTCTGCTGCTTCTTCATTCAGTTTTGCAAAATTATGTTTTTTGAGAAAATCATCCATTTCACACAGGTTTTCAAATTTCCTGGCATATATTTGTTCATAGTAATTTCTCATAATCCCTTGTATTTCCATGGTATCAGTTTTAGTTTCTCCTCCTTCATTACTGACTTTATTTATTTGCATCCTCTCCATTTTTTTCTTGATTAGTCTGTTTAAAGGCTTGTCGATTTTGTTTATCTTTTCAAAGAATCAGCTCCTGGATTTATTGATCCTTTGAATTGCTTTTTAGTTTCTGTGTCATTCAGTTCTGCTCTTATCTTGATTATTTCCATCCTTCTTCTCATTCTGGGTTTTGTTTGTTGTTGTTTCTCCACTTCTTCTAGATGTTGTATTATGTTGTTTATTTGAAATGTCTCTATGTTTTTCAGATACACCCATATTGCTATGAATTTCCTCCTCAAGACTGTCTTTGCTGTATCCCATAGGTTTTGGGATGTTGTGTATTCATTTGCATTTGTTTCCAGAAATTTATTATTTTGACCTTGATATCATTAGCGACCCATTCATTGTTTAATTGCATGCTATTCGGTCTGCTTGAGTTTGAATGTTTTTGAGTTTTTTCCTTGAAGTTTGTTTCTAGTTTTAAGCCCTTGGGGTCTGAGAAAATGCTTGATAGGATTTATTTTTTTTTTAAACTTGTTGAGGCTTGTTTTGTGTCCTATTATGTGGTTTATCTTTCAAAATATTTCATGTGCATTGGAAAAGAATGTGTAGTTTACTTCTTTGGGATGAAAGGATGGATTATATATATTATATATATATTCAGTTAAGTCCATTTGATCTAAACCATAGTTCAGTTCCACAATATCTCTGTTTATATTTGGTTTGTATGATCTATGCATTGTTGACAGTGGGGTATTAAAATCCCCTGGTATAAGTGTGTTGCTGTCTATACCTTTCTTGAATTCCTCCCAGATTTTCTTTAATATTTGGGTCACCCTATGTTGGGTGCATATACATTTACAATGTTTATGTCTTCTTGATGTATTCTTCCTTTGAGTAGTATGAAATGTCCTTCTGTGTCTCTTTTTATGGCCTTCATTTTGAACTCTATTTTGTCTGAGATAAGTATTGCTACCCTGGCCTTTTTTTTTTTTTTTTTCCTGTCCATTTGCTTGGAATATTTTTTTTTCCAGTCATTTGCTTTTAGTCTGTGTAGGTCTTTTCTTCTTAGGTGGGTCTTGTGTATGTAGCATATGTGTAGATCATATTTTCTTATCCATTCAGTACTCAATGTGTTTTAATTGGAGCATTTAATCCATTTACATTTAAAGTTATTATGGGTAGGTACTGATTCATTTTCTCCCTTCGTACTTGTGTTCCTCCCTCTCTCACTCTTTCTCTTCATCTTAAAGCAGTCCCTTTAGCATATATTGCAATGGTGGTTTGGTAGAGGAATATTCTTTTAGCCTCCTTGTGCCTGGGAGACTCCTTATTTTGCCTTCCATTTTCATTGAGGCATTTGCTTTTCATTACTCAGAATATTTCTTGCCATTCCCTTCTGGCTTGTAGTGTTTCTGTGGAGAAGTCTGCTGCTAGTCTTATTGGGGCTCCCTTGTATGTTACTGCCTGTTTTTCCCTTGCTGCCTTTCAGATTACCTCTTTTTGATATCTACCATTTTAATTATGATGTGTTTTGTGTGACTCTCTTTGGGTTCTTCTTAAATGGATAAGAAAAGTGGGTTCCTCTGTGCTTCCTGGACTTGTGTGACTTTTTTTCTTCTTAAACTAGCAAAGTTTTCCCTCCTTACTTTTTCCAGCAGGCTTTCTGTCCCTTGTTCCTCTCCTTCTCCTTCTGGTATTTCTATTATATGGATATTATTACATTTCATGTTGTCCTGCATTTTTCCTTAAAACCTCCTTGTCCTTTTTGAGCCTTTTTAAAAATGTTCTTGCTCTTTCTGGGAGTTTTTTTTCTACAATGTCCTACAGCTCACTGATTTGATCATCTGCTTCATTTAGCCTGCTTTTGAATTCTTGTGTTCTTCAGTTCAGAAATTGTATTCTTCATTTCCTCTTGGTTCTTGTTGATAGTTTCTATGTCCTTTTTCATACTAATATAGTTTGCATAAGCTCTTCATAGTTTCTCTGTAGTTTTTTATAATTCTCACTGAGCTCACTGTGTTTAGTGAGCTTCCTTGTAACCATTGTTTTGAAGAAATATCTGGTAGTTTCCTTGCCTCTATTTCATATAGTAGTCTTTCTGAGGATCTCTACTTTCCTTTCATTTGGGGGTTGTTTGTTTGTCTTCCTGTTATTTGCCTGCCTGAGAAAAACCACAAAGCCTATGAAACAAACCCAGGACTGCAGAAATAACTGCCCCCCTGCAATCCCACTTTCAACAGCAAATGAACCAATGTTATTAAGGTTGCAATAGATTAAGACTATTAAAAGAAAGGAGAGAAATAAGCTATAGTAGAAAATCTAGTGACTTAATATGCACCAACTTGATGGACAAAATATGAATGTTAAAAAGCTATGTAGTAAAGAAAATATTGCAAAACATGGAGAAGACCAGTGGATTTCATCTTGGTAGTCTCTAGTATTTGCCACTGTTTTTTTGTTTTGTTTTTTTCTGTATCCACCTCTAGTGAAGTCAGATGTTGACCCCATCTGAACTTAGGCTGCCTGTTCAAGACTTCTGGGGACCTACTGTCTGTGGCCGTCTCCTTCAGTTGTTAATCTAGTCAATCTGCACTCAGCAGTCAGGCTTAAGCACCACACAGCAGGGCAGAATCCCTCCTGGGGTTGAGGCTAATGTTTCCCATGAGGTTGCTGCTGCTCAGAGGGCAGTGGTTTGTGTGAGCTCAATGGCTGCTGCTTTATGGGGGATGATTCAGCACCAAGATCCCAGAGGTTACTCTCTTGGTTCTCTCCTGAAAGTCTCCATCTCCTCAAGCATCTCTAGTCCAATCTGGTCCTCTTTGCAGGGATCTACTGTCTGTGGCTGCCACTCTGCACTTAACAGCTGGGCTTAAGCACCACAGGGCCAGGGAAGATTCCCTCCTGGGGATGGAGTTATTGTTTCCTCTCAGGCTGCTGCTGCTCAGAGGAGAGTGGTCTGCCTGAGCAAGATGGCTGTTGCCACATTAGGGATTACTCAGCACTGTGATCCTGGAGGCTACTCTCTCACTTCTCTCCCCAAATCCTCTGTCCTCAGTCTCTCCTCAGGCATCTCCAGCCCACTCTGCCTCTGCCTCTGCCTCTGCCACAGCCCAGGGTAAGTGACTGCAAATGAAAATTTATGTGTTGGCCCTTTAAACAGCTCTTTCAGTCTCCAGCCCCCAGTCTCTGGCAGAGAACACCTACTGCCTTTCACCACTGGCTGTAATCTGTGCACTTTTTGGGCTCTGTGCTGTAGGCTGGGGATACCCACTTATTGTTTAGACCCTGCTCTTCTCAGGGAGATCCAACTGGCTGCTTAAATATCCTTCTGGTACTGCTGTCTGAGGGTGCCCAGCAGCCTTCTCGCATCTCCACTGCACTCCTTACCAGTCAGGTTGTGCTGAACTGATTCTTCCTGTCTATCTGAGGTTATAAGGCTTCTATATCGCTATAGTTTAGTTGTTTGTTCCAGGTGATTTCTCCACAATTTAGTTATAATTTCAGATTCGTCCTGGGAGGAGGTCATTATGACTTCTATTCACTCCTCTGCTATCTTGATCCCCTGTATCAAATAGATTAAAAACATCAAGTCTACCAGGGATGTAATGCAGTTAAAATGAATCACTGATGAGAAGAAGACATTTTAATGGGTTTTTCACTGTAATGCCCAAAATGATATTTGAAATAACAGCATACACCAGTGAAATTATTTAATTCAGCCCCAACAAAACATTTTTGTATGAAGTTTCTGAAAGTCTTCAAGATATAAAATGTATATTTATCCTACCTTGTTTTCTCTGTCAGTTTTTATCACACTTGTCAATAAACACTTGTAATAACCAGGGGGGCCTTGAATCCCTACACTAGTGCAAACTGACATATGTAATCTTTATTTTATTTGTTTTTTCTCCCCTGTAACTCTAGACATTAAAATGGTATTTGGCATATGTGGTTCATACTGAACAAATATCAATTGAATTCATAATTTAATATAACAGATGAGAAAATTGAAATTCACTACCTCACTACTAATTCCTTATTTCCATCAGTAATGCTGTTGCTTACCCAGTAGATCTCAACAGCTGCCAACACCCACACTCACACATGCACACACATGCATAGGAAATTCAAAAGCTGCTTCAATAACATGGTCAAATGAGAGTAGAGAAATTCACCCAACATTTCTATCAATATCAGTTATACTCTATACATCCTTAATACAGCTTGAGATGAAGTAGATAGATTAGGGTGTCCAGTGCTGTGGGCTATGAAAATTCACAAAGAAGAAAATGCAGAGAGCAAAGCTTTATTCACTTTTCAAGAGAGGAAAGGGGCTAGATGTAGAGAGATACACCAACCCTGAAATGTAGGGACTTTAAGCTTTTATTAGGTCATAAAAGCTTGGGAGGGGGCTGCAGCTGGATATTCATGGCAATTAGTTGTGAGGTTTCAGACTGATTGTGCAGGTTTTAGATTTTTCTGATGTTATTTTTTGGGGCTCAGGGTCCAGGTGTTTGGGTCTGGTATGTCCTGTTTGTATAAGGGTCCAGGTGTTTGGGTCTGGTATGTCCTATTTGTATAAGGTTTTTTAAAACACCTGCATTAGACATGATTTCAGTAATCACTCCAGTCCTGAGAATAGAGGCTCAGAGAAACAACATTTAATTATGCCTGACAGGCTCAAGAAAAGAGATACCTAGCTCTGATAAAGAGGCCCTGTCCTTTGTCCTTTTATTTCCCCCTCTGGATTTAACATAGTTTTATTCTTAATGATCTGGCTTATTTTTGGCTCTGGGGAATAAGGATGGAGTCCTCTTCCTCTGTAACTGCTTCACTGTTGGTTATGATCAAAGGGTTGTCCCGGCCTATGGGTTTAGGTAAGGGTCATTAAGAGGAAGGGAGTGAATTAAGGGTAGACTTCCAGTAAAGGTGGTGGCATAGGTAAACACAGATCACATCCTTACACAACTACATCAAAATTACAACTAAGGCACAGAACAACCGTCACTCAGAACCATCAGAAATCTAGTTGAATGAAAGTCGACAACTACATAATTAATGAAACCACATCCATCCAGATTGGAAGGAGAGATAAAGAGGCAGAATGGGCTGGTCCCACATCCCCGTTTGTTGAATAAAAATTTGGGAGGAATATCTTTGGATTAAGGAGTCCCAGCCCCACATAAGGCCCCCCAGCCCAGGGTTCCAGTGCAAGGAAGATAAATGCCCATAACTCCTGGTTGTAAAAACCAGTGGAGATTGAGTCAATGGAAGAAATTTCTAGAGTCCCAAACATTCCTTCTTGAAGAACCCACACACAGACTTATCAGACCCACTTCCTTTGAGCTCCAGCATGATGGTAGCAGCTGGAAAGGCACCAGTGGCATACAAGAAAGAATGGAAGAGTATGGCATCAAGATGAGAGCTAGGGGATAGCTTTCTCCCAGATAGAAAGGTGGGAAGAGGTCATTGTCCTTTTTTTGAATTCTCCCCCAATAAAGCCACAAATCTGGCATGTGGGCACTATATCAGAGACTCCATCAAGCTGGCTAAAACTCTTTGCCCTGGTCTGGAGATCCCCTGAATTCTATCCTACCCAATTTACAGGCCCACTAAAGCTGTTAACACTACTTCTCCATATGAATGGCTGGTCTTGGCTCATGCTTCACAGCTTCCTAAATCCTCTCAAACAAACAAACTAACCACAGTGAGCCCCTGCCCCAGTACAACTTAAGTGGCCCAAGGTCTAGCACTAGCAGCAGCCAGCTTAGGTTCACAACTTAGCTTTGCCTGGGGACCTCTAAGCCCAGCACAAGTAACAGCCATGTCAGATTGCTTTACAGCTCCTGCAGCATGGCTCTGGGCATAACACAGGTTGGGGCTGAACTAGGCCTGCACCACCCAGGAACACCCAAAGCCTACACACCCAGTGGACAGCTACAGACCATGTCAGAGCACCTGCTCCTGAACAGATGATGCTCCACAGAGGGTGGAAGGTAGTGTGGTTAGTGGTCAGAACCAGTTCTTGCAACTGACTGACCTGGGTAAATCCCTTACATTGACCTACTAACAGGAATTAAGTGTCAACTACAAGAAGAGCCCACATGAAGGGTGCACCTTGAGTGTCTGGCTTGTATAATAGGGGAGGTTATGCCACTGGACCCTACAGGACAACTACTATATTAGGTCATGCTACCAAGACAGGTAGTCCTAGAAGCTTTACCTAATATACAGAAACAAACACAGGGAGGTAGCCAAAATAGGATACAAGGAAACAACCTAAATGAAAGAACAGATCAAAATCCAAGAAAAAGAACTAAATAAAATGGAGATAAGCAATCTATCAGATACAGAGCTTAAAAAGTGAGTTTTAAGGATGCTCAAGGATCTTAGTGAGGACCTCGATAGCACAGAAAGCATTCAGGCAAAAATAAAGGATACACTAATTGAAATAAAGAAAATTTACAGGGAAATAACAGTAAAGGGGATGAAGTTGAGAATCAAATCAATTATTTGGAACACAAGAAAGCAGAAAAACAACCAATCAGGACAAGAAAAAGAAAAAATCTCAAAAGAAATGAAGATAGTGTAAGCAGCCTCTGGGACAAGTTCAAGTACTCCAACATTCATATTCTATGGGTGCCATAATGAGAAGAGAAAGATAAATAAATTGGAACTCTATTTGAAAGAATATGAAGTAAATCTTCCCCAATTTGGTGAAGGAAATAGACACGCAAGTCCAGGAAGCACAGAGAGCCCCAAACAAGATGGATTCTAAGACGCCAACTCCAAGACACATCATAATTAAAAGTCCAAAGGTTAAAAATAAAGACAGTACCTTAAAAGTAGCAAGAGAAAAGAAGCTAGTTACCTGCTGGGGAGTACACATAAGTACACATGAGACTGTCTGCTGATTTCTGTCAGTTGCAAGAAATTTTGCAGGTTACAAGGAATTGGTAAGAAATATTCAAAGTCATAAAAAGCACAGGCCTACCTCCAAGACTGCTCTCCCCAGGAAAACTATTATTTAGAATCAAAGGATGGATAAAGAGCATTCCAGATAAGAAAAAAAATTAAGGAGTTCATCATCTCCAAACCATTAGTATATGAAAAGTTTAAGGGACTTATTTAAGAAAATCAAAACTATGAACAATAAAATGGCATGAATTCATATCTATCATCAATTGAATCTAAAAAACAAAGTAAGCACACCTGAAGAACGGAGACAAGATTGTGACTGAGGAGGTCATTTTTAATGTTGCCAGATTGAGGGGGTGGGGTGTAGGGGAATGGGTGAAGGGATGAGGGGATTAAGAAGTACAAATTGAGCCCTGGCTGGCGTGGCTCAGTAGATTGAATGCCAGCCTGTAAATCAAAGGGTTGCCGGTTAGATTCCCAGTTTAGGGCTCATGCCTGGGTTGCGGGCTAGTTCCCCAGTAGGGGGTGTGCAAGAGGCAACCACATATTAATGTTTCTCTTCCTCTCTTCTTTCTCTCTTCCCCTCTCTAAAAATAAATAAAATATTTAAGAAAAGAAAACGTTTTTTTAAAAGGAAGTACAGATAGGTAGTTACAGAATAGCCATGGGAATGTAAAGTACAGTGTAGGAAATAGAGTAGCCAAAGAACTTATACATATGACCCATGGACATGAAAAATGGTATTTGGATTTCCTGAGGGAGTAGGGGGATGCTGGGTGGAGGAGCACAAAGAAGGGAAAATTGGGCCAACTGAAATAGCATAATCAATAAAATATAATTTAAAAACAAACAAAAAATAAATAAAGAGGGAGTGGGTGGAATTGGACAGCCCAAGAGGAAAGAGTAATTGCTGGAGGTCTTTTATGACAGGAGTTCCCTAGAGAATTAGGTAAGATTTTTTTTAGTAAGTATTTGGTTATCCCAGCAGTCTTTTTCTGTTCTGGTAGGAAAGTCTTCAATCTATTCAGTGAAAGTGTCTATAAATATTAGGTAATATTTAAATCCAGCTTTGGGGGGCATTGGAAGGAAGTCAGGTTGCCATTCTTCCCCAGGGTATGTGTTCCTGTGTTGTACTGGTATTAATGAGGGGAAGAGGAGGAAGGTGACTCTGGGGTTATGGCAGTTTTTAGATTAAACAAGATGTACCTCCCTCGTAAGGGAATGTGGCACCCTTGAACTATGAGACAGGCACGGTAAAAGTGAAATTTCTGAAGCAGCAGCTGAGGAGTTGATTGAAATGTTAGCATTGAGGATGTTAAATTACCCCAGTGATCAAAAAGGTTTGGGAAGAATGAGGCCTTACTGAGTGGGTCAGAGTAAAATAAGCAGCCCCTGTGTCTTATAAAATGGAATAGGCTTACCTGCCACATCAAGGGTCACCTGAGTCTCCTCTGCCATGATAATTAAATGGTCAGTGGGAGAAGGTTTGTGGTCTCAGGTGAAGTCAATTCTCAGGTGTCTTGACTATTATTAGCTTGGAGGCACCGGGTTCCCTTCGGAGCCTAGGACACGCGCCTTTTCAGTGGACTTCCCTCTTGCACAGGGCACATGTTCCCAGAGGTATTTAAGCACAATTCTCCTGTGGGCACTTCCTTTTCCAGTGTTCTTCTTGTCCTCAGGAATAGTATTGCCTCTTTATTTTCTTTTGCAGCCTGGGGACTAGGTGACCTTGAGGTGGAATCAGACTTAACAGCTGCAGGTAACAAATGAGCCTTTTGTTTACACTGTGTAGCTCTTTGCTCTTTCTTTTCTCTGCCTTGATTATTAAAAATACTGAAAACTATCTCTACCAGTGCCCAGTGGGGGTCTGGGGCCCCAAAGGTAGCTTTTGTAACTTACTCCTAGTGTCTGGGGCTGCC
The DNA here is from genome assembly GCA_004026545.1 of Mormoops blainvillei. Taxonomy (NCBI): domain Eukaryota; kingdom Metazoa; phylum Chordata; class Mammalia; order Chiroptera; family Mormoopidae; genus Mormoops; species Mormoops blainvillei. Next base: position 211,077 of record PVJD01001175.1, read on the forward strand.
TGCTGGGTAAAAATACACCCCCAGAAGTGCCCTCAGTAGACTCTGGGGCAATGTTTGTGTACTTTCCTAATGCTTTAGTTCATGGTCCCTGAAAAGGGGTAGGGTTTTGTCCTTTTCCTCTTGTCCTTCATGTGTCCCCATTTGATAGACCCAGTAAGGTCCCGAGTTGGGATTGTATCTCCCCACGGTTGATATGTGTGATGTTGAGCATGCCGTCCCTTGCTGTCCCCATTATGCGCTGCTTTTTGTTTAGAGTGTAGCAGCAGTAGAGAATAATCTGTAAATTACTTCTAGTTAGGTTATAAATTAGTGCTAAATGATTAAATCCCTTTGTGAACTTGGTAGGATTTTCTGAAAACCAACTGAGTACTTTTGCAAAAGGTCAGGTCAGACATAGAGAAGGGATCATGTACCTGATAACTTTTTCACCAGGCTCCCCCACTTTCCATTTCTCTCTTGGGTCTGTCCTTTGGGAGGTGGTGGGAGAGTGAGCTGGGCAGCAGTCTATTCTACCCTTAGGATGGGCTAATGGCAAAGGAAGCTTAAGTGTGTCTTTTTTCCCCCCATAATGGAGAGGCAGGCACCATGCAGCTTGTTAATTGTCGTTTTGTATCTAGGGCTTCAACAGCAACCGGGTCTCTAGGAGGAGAATTTAAGTATTTAAAATATTTATCTCCTCATTTTTTTTCTTTTTTCTGACTTTTACAGTCTGGGAGGGAGGTGAGATTTTGTACTTCTGTATAGCCATGTTTTCACTTAACATGGGGCATAGTGGGGACAAGCCCAATTTGAAACAAAACAAAATGGCAGCTGAGTACAGGGCAAGTGAGGAGATAGGAGTGAGGAGTATTTGACAGGAAAAGTAAAGATCAGGATGACTGGAGAGTTCAAAAGAGACCTGAGTGTAAGAGACTTCAGACCATTTTTGAGACGTGACAGTAAAGGTCAAACTGGCAAATAGTATTATAGTTAAAAGATCCATCAGTGTGCCAGACCTCCTGATCAACCAGTTTATATTAAGTCTAGGCTATTATGCAATAGCAAATTAACCACTTGGGTTTAGTTCCGTAAGTCATACAGCCTTTAATTTATTAAATAAACATCCCAATGGAAAGTCCTTGGGTGGGGTCAATTGAGTATTGCTTACAGTGAGAGCTACAAAAAGGAAAAGAACAGACCAAAATCAGTAAGAAGCAGTCAGGAGGCTTCCTCTGTGGATGAAATCCTAAGAAAGTGATAGACCTAGTGCCAGAGTTTATGGTGATAAGACAGGGAATAAGCTATTACTTCCAATAGGATGCTTTTGTCCCAAAATTCAGAGGGACTTAACAATCACTGGCCATTTGGAAAGGGTGAGGAGGAGGCTGTCTGCAGAGTCCAGAGAGATAACCTGGATTAGATTCCTTTCTCCAAACCTCACAGAGACAGGGTTAGGGAGTAAGCCTGGGGCAAGCTTCTGGTGACACTGCTCCCCTATTGCAAATGTCAGGAGGTGGAGTAGAGGGAGAAATAGAGAATTTCCGGTGGTGAGAGTCCTTTCACCCCCTTTTATCCACATTGTCTTGTAAGGGTCCTTCATTGTCTTTGTTGCACATGACAGCTGCCTTTTTGTTTAAATCTCAGCCTGGATCCTCTTCCATAACCCCATTTCCGACTCCTCTCGCAATTGGCAGTACCTGCTACCATTCCTGTATTTTTTTTCCCCTGCCTTTCTTGGCTGCCAAAGTTAGTCCAGGCAGGTGTGGCCTCATGGTTTGGAGTAAACCATCTCCAAGCTCTCACGCTGGTAGTGTAACAGGTATGGGGGAATACAGAGGGAGCTACCTCCCAGCTACATCACAGGTCAAAGTCATGACCATTTCCTTGGCCCAGGCAAACTATGAAGCTAGCCTTCAGTTGCTGATATGAAAAATAACTCTCAACTCCTGTACTGCTGCTTTTCCCAGTCCACAAGCTAGGTTTTTGGGGTGTTTTGGGGCTTCTCAGCCTCACCGTGTTCTGAACCTTGATCCACACTCGTTACAGCTTGGTAGTCATGGCAATTAGTTGTAAAACAGGAGATATCAGTCTGATTATGCAGACTTAGTTTATCCGATGTTATCTTTAGGTTCGGGGCCTGAGCATTTGGGTCTAGTAGGTCCTGTTCGTATGTTGGTGTAAGTTTTTGAAACACCTGCATGAGGGATGTTTTCAGTAATCTCTCCAGTCCTGAGACTAGAGAGGTTCAGGAAAAAAAAAACACATTTAATTATGCCTGACAGGCTCCAGGAAAGTGATAGCTCTGGTAAAGAGGACTTGAAAAGGACTTTTTTGTCCTTTCAATATTTATAGAGCAACAAAGTTGGCCATATTACAATCTGACAAATTACTCAAACTTATGTTCCCAAAACTTGCTATGGAATCAAGATAGACTATCATTGATTTGTTTTCTTTTTAAGCTTGTGAAATTTAAAGGATACAGACAGGTACCTAGTAAAAGATATCCTATGTGCTTATCTAATTTTTCTTATAAAATGTTAACAACACACTCACTATTTTTATAATTGGGATATGGGATTTATATATTGATCACGGCTGAATTTCAAGTCTTTACTTGTTCCTATATTTCTAGCCTGGAGTGATATTTGGAATATACCATCAAATATATAATGTCTCTCTGTATTACATATGAATTTGATAAGCATATCTAATATGCCTTCACTCAAGTTTTCATATTGTTACTGAATCCCAACATGTATGAGGATACCAGACAATTCTCCAAAGACACAGTTCAATGCAAAAATTAATCTTTCTTTTAACATTCATAACAAAGCTAAAAGGAAAAAAAAACAGTGATTTAAATATTTGTAATAATCATATAATTTGAAATAATAGCTAGTTTCTGCCCCAAAGTCTGTTCCCTCTAAGACACCCAAAGAAAAGTCATTCTGTCACTCTCTGCCAGTTCAGGTCAAGGTTGGGACAGGAACCTCTTCTACCCAAAAGTATCTTAAGCATAGGTTGCTTACCTGGGCTCCAATCACTGTCCAACTTCAGGCGTCTTCTGGAGTCCGTGTGTTCAAGCCTCCTGCCCACGGCATGCAGTCCTATTTCTACCTCCACTCACAGGCCCATGCTGGCAACTGTTGGAAGGTGGGCTGGTGACCACTGACATGCCCCTCACTGGGGTAGGAGTGCAGGATCTACAGCCATTGACAGGTCCAGGCAGGGGAGGGGCATGGGTCCTGAAGCAATTGACAGATCCCTGCAAGGGAAGAGAGCACCACTGGGCCTGCCCCCTATAGACCCACACAGGTGGTTGTTAACAGGGCTGAGCTTGGGGCATGGGGTCTCCCACTGACAGGCTCACACAACATGGCAATGCAGGCACAGGGCCTGCAGCTAACAAGCCAAAGCCTGCTCCCCTCCCCTCTTACTCTCCCTAATCTCCTGGACCCAGGACTTCCAACCCCATCTGGGAAGGAGGGGAGATCAAACAGAAAAGCAGCATTTATGTTTGCTCCTTTTTTTTTTCTTTTTAATGAAGTTCCCCACCCCTCACCTTCTCTTGATGATTTAGTTTGATCTCTCTGTTACAATATAACCAGGGCACCCTTTCCCATCAAAAAGTGAATCACTCTTTGGATGTGGCTGTTTTGAGATCTACAATTCCATGTATTTGTATTATCAGCTAGCAAATATTTCTTCATTGTGTCCCTAAGACTGTCTGGAGTCATCACTGAAAATCAAAGAAACTGTTAAATTTTAAACAGACCATTGGTCAATGCTTTCTTATGTATTCTTCTTTCATAACCCTGGCCTATAGGCCTGGCTTAGTGCAATGCATCCTGGGTGTAGAAGCAGGACATCTTCAAAAAGTTTCTTTCTTCTCTGGACAGCATCAGTTTAATCACCCATCAGATGAGTAGTGATGCTCATCCATAGGAAGATACATCGCATGTTAAGGGCCAAGAAAAGAGCCCCTGCCACACCAGTGCTCAAGATATATTGATCTTGTTTGTGTTTTACTTTCCTTTGCCATCATCAATTCCATGGACCACATCATTTTTTTTTTTTTTTTAGTTATCCCCCAAGTATATGTTTCACTGATTTTTAAAGAGAGGAGAATGGAGAGAGAGGGAGAAAGAAAGATACATCAATACCAGAGGGAAATAGAGATTGGTTGCCTCCCATACACATGCCAACCAGGTATGTGCCCTGACCAGAGACTGAACTCACACAACCTTTTGGTGTACAGGATGGCACTCCAACTAACTCAGCCACTCAACCAGGTTGACCCAGTACATTTTTAACCACACTTTGTCAGCAGTTCCATCAGTTAATTCAAACATCATGATTATAGGCATTTCTAGTTAAACCAAACTAAAATAGACATTTTTTTCTTTTTAATTAAATTTTTTATTGTTGTTCAAGTACCGTTGTCTCCATTTCCCCCTCACAACTCTCTCCTGCCCCACCCACCAATACTTCCCACCCTCAATCCTACCCTCCCTCCTTTGGCTTTGTCCATGGGTCCTTTATACATGTTCCTTGAAGACCCTTCCCATTCTTTTGACATTGCTTTTTTGACAAACCAATCTATTACATATTTTATAACTGTTAGATTTTTAATTTATGTAGAGCAAATTTAGAACTTTGTGGTAGATGGCTCTATGTTTTTTGATGAATGAATAACATCATATATACAATACCACAAATAAGATGATTTCCTCAACTCGAATATTTTCTCATGCTACCCTGTGGTGAGATGCTCTCCAGTCCAAAACCTGTGGAAACCGCTCATTTCTTCTCTGTTTTATGAGTTTGTTTTTCCAGAATGTCATATAAATGACATATGAACTTTAATTTTTATTTATCTTGTGTAAATACTTAGAGGGAAGTTATTGGGTCATATTATCAATGTATCTTTACCTTTATACAAAAATGCTTATTTTTTCTACCAAAGTTATTGCCTAGTTTTTTAATGTCACCAGTAATGTATGACACTTCCAATTTCTCTGCATGTTCAACAATAGTTGTCATGTCAGATCTATGTATGTGTGCAAGTATAATTTTAGCCACTCTAACAGATGTCTAGTGCAATCTCATTATAGTTTTAATTTGTATTTGCTTAATGATGTTGAGCATCTTTTTGTGCATTCATTTGCTATGAGTTTATATTCTTTTCTAAAATGTTTGTCAAAATATTTTGCCCACTTTCTAATTAGATATTATTGTTGATTTTTTTAAAGTCTCCTATGTATTCAGCATATAAGTCCTTTGCTAATTATGATTTGCAAATAATTTCTCCCAGTCTGTAGCTTGTCCTTTTTTCCCCTCAGAACACAGTTGTTTACATAGCAAAATATTTAAAATTTGTAAAAATTTAAACTTACTATTATTTAAAACTTATATGCGTCATGCTTGGTAATTATACAGAACTTTCTCCTAAAACAGACATTTCACAGATATTTCACATTCTTCCTTTCTCTAGATATTTTTTATAGTTTTATAACTTTTCTGTATGTTTATGATTTTATTGAGTTACTTTTACACAAAGTAGAAAGAGTAGGTTGAATTTAAAAAAAGTAGATACCTAATTTTTTCATCCATTCGTTTAAAATACTCTTTTTTTTTATTGCCACGATGTGTCCTGTATCTTTAAATGAAACTTGTAGATCTAGATATAAATCCAGAAAAAAAATAGGAATAGATCCAGATGAATAAAACTGTTTCTAAAAGACTACAAATACTCTATTTGTAATGGCATGGATATTGCTTTTCCAACTGAGTGGTTTTGTATATGTGCCATTCCTGAAAGTGACCTTTCTGGCAGCAGATTTTCTCACCAGAATTTCAATCATGAGAAATTTGCTGGCTGAGCCTAAAATTTGAGCAGGGACAGGTAAATAGCCTTGAAAGGTATATGAATAAGGCTGACATTATTGACTTTACTAAATGGTTTTATTATTGTTTGTCTCTCCTGCCTGGTTCTGGACATATATGATGATTAACAATGGCTTCTTGAGTCCTTCTGTTCTATTTTGTTGACAACCGTTCCTTTTCTGGTGAATTATATTTGTGTGTAGATTACATTACAATCATAAAATTATCTAACTTTTAGACACTGTCTTATAGTTCTTAGGCAGTAGCTATTTTCACTATCCTGTCAAGAGATGCCTCACTCCCTCCAGACTGACCATTCACCAAACATCCAATCATTCATTTGTGGCTTCTGGATTTCTTGGATACACAAGAAAAATACAACCTGATACTTAAGGTGTTTGGCAAGAAGATGCACATTATAAGGCTTTTGTTTATTATGTAATATATATTTAATGAGCCCTATGTATAGTATCAGAAACCTGGGTGAGCTAGATGAATAGTATATCTAACTATTAACAATCACTAATAAAATGTTATTGTCTATCAGCTCCCAAAACTCAAGGATTTGAATTCCTCTTGGTCTATAACTTCCTCTAACACAAACTGTTCTTATATCTATTCATAGCAGGTGTTTAGCTAGATTTCTAACACCCTTCTCTGGCTCATTATTCAATTCTCTATTATTCAGTATAAATAGGATTTTTTTTTTCCACCTGAGGATTTGGTCTTTAGATGTTGGGCACACCCTTTAACACTGGGTTGAACTTTTGGCATTTATTTCCTCTGTATAGGTCATGTTCAGCTGCCTATGAAATCTTAAATGTTATTTTGTAACAAGGAAGATGACTAACCTACTTTGGAGACACATCTTACCATGGGGGAGTATTTAGAAAAAAAATCCAAAATATTACACTTGGGTCTAATCTTAGAGAATGCTCAATGTCCAGCTAATGACTCCAATTTTTTTTATGAGAATAAAGAACTATTATAAAATATTTTTGGACACATAGTCATAATGAAGTACCACAATACTAATAACAATATTAATCTGATGAAAATGTGTAGTTTAGGTGTTTGTATAAGAGATAAATTGTTTGAAAGTTAATAGAATATTCTTAAATTAAGGAAAATTATTTAAAATAGGATACTATCAATCATCATGGAAACAAAAAGTGAATGGGAAAAATACTGCAATGAATAAAAAATATTCCCTGAATGAATAAATAATCAATTAATTCAGTCAATCATATATTAATCACCTCTCCCTCATTTCATTTTCTGAAAGAGTTAAAGTTGACTGAATGTAGCAGACAAAGGAGAACCAAGAAGCATAGGATGATTCTCATAATTGGGTGACTGAAACAATGACATATCAGTGTATCAAATTTCTTGCCTTTACCCTCATTAACAAAATTATGCTACTGAAGCACAAGAAACTAATAATTTTCTAATCTGTATATAATAACACTATAGAAATCTGATCGCTAAACTCTGCTTGAAATGCAAAGATAATTTTTCCTCAGCATACTGACAGAACAAATCTATAAGAACCAGGGGGATGAAAGATATATTTTCTATATTCTTTGATAAATAGACACACTATATATTTTTTTAATCATGAGAGAAATAAAGATGAAAATTCCAGACATGGAGAAAAATAATCCATTTAAATGATTAAAAGAGTTAACAGCCAGCCCTGAAATCAGCCCATTCAACTAATCATGTAAAATCCATTTGAAATATATTCTAGTAATGCCTAGCTTTCCACACCATAGTTATTGTGAGTCTTTAAAATTGTAATTAAGTTACTAATTTGATTTCTAAAATGGCTATTAGATTTCTTTTTGTGTGGCTTGAATTTAAATTATTAATATACTTGCAGTTTGTTTTTCATACTTTTTATGAATGAAAAGTATATTCTCATTTTCATAAAGGCTATTAAGCTCAGTGTTCTAGATGTTTTAGGAGCTTATTTCATAATATTTTTAACTCTTGTATGTATCCCATGTTTTATTTTGTTAGACACATTTTCTTTTTCTGTAGATTTGCAAGGATAATAAAAATATGCATTGAGTCAATATCCAGTGTGTAAAGGATCATTGGTTGTCCAGAAAGAAGCCTTTTATTTCTTTTCTATCCTTGAAATTACATTTCCCTCCTGAAATAATATTTCCTAAAATGCAAATTTAGCTATGAATGACCCAATGGAGTCTTAATGCCTTAAGAACAATGGCTCAGTTGACTTGTCACTGGTTCAGCAAAGGTTCAGGAGGCAGTGTTTGCCGTGTCCTTTCACAGGACAGTGAGAGGACATTTGCAAGGCTAGAACTGTGAGAGGAAAAATTAACAGGCCAAGGGCCAGGATCTATTGCTCTTCAGTGAAAAATGAAAACAAAATTGATAAAAGCAAAATCAGAACCCCTTCCATGTGGTATTGATGTCAGAATTTAGTGCAGAAGGAAAAGGATTAGAAATTAGTGGTACACTCACAGAGTCCAACTGAAAAATATTTTAACATTGCCAGAAGCTGTCTCCACATAATGTTAAATATCTGTTTAAAACTAAACTAATCTTTTGAATGATTATTTCCAAATAACTTTAGAGTTAACTAAATATAAAGAAAGTAATTTTAATTTTTGTATTTTTCTTAGTTCTGTTAAGGCAAACACATACAAACACATACAGGCACCTACAGGCACACACACAGATTTTGTGTTCAATATTTTTCTAACTTTTTCAATCCCCACCCCCAAATACTTCTGTGCTGAAGGTGTTAGACACATATTGATAACATGCTATCTTAAAGTATATGAAGAATATGATTGGAATATATACAAGTACATATACATATACATGCTGAGGAAGAATTGGTTCTTTTGCATCATTTTTAGAAACTGTCAGAAAGACCCTTTTCTAGATTTGATGGTAATGAAAAATCAAAGTAGAACTGGTTTATTTAAACTATGAAGCATCAATTTTAATCTGCTTCACAGCGGTCCAGAGTAGCAACGTGGTCTAACTAAGTAATCAACTGGAACTGTGAAAACATGACATGTAGCAGTAAAAACTATGAGAAGCCTTTAACACACTCTCAGAAATAAGTAAATGCCATATTTGACAAAGTAGTTCATGCTGAGAAACATCATCTGCAAGGTCTAGCAGAGTTTACGAGGAGATGTCATGTTTGACAAAGCTGGTAATGCCTACGCCCATCTGAAGAACTGGTGAGCCCCTCCAAAGCTCAGAGATGAGTGAGGCTAGAGTGAGAGATTGTGCATTTTAATGTACGTCAAAAATAATCCAGTTGGACACTGTCAATAAGTAAAATTTAAACCATGTCAGTTATATCTCAATAAAACTTATAAAAATAGTTCAATGAAAGTTTGGATCCACTTTCTTAAGAATCCAGTTCTGGTAACCCTGTGTTGACTTGGCCATCTCTCTGTTCATGTCTTGGGAAGATCAGCCCTCCATTAGTAGCAGGCAGTGTTGGCAGGCAGTATTGGCAACCAATAAAGACCATTTCTATCTAAGTCAATGAAAATTCTAGCTGAGTAGTAAAAGTCACATTCTTGGACCATGGGATTTCCCTTTTCTATGTTTTCATTTTCTTGACTGTGCAGCGATGCCCTTTGAGGTGAACAGTTAATAGGCGATAGGAGTAAACACACCCTCATTTGCTCTGACAATGACCTCAACTCTAAGACAAGCACTGGCACAAAAGGCACACACTCATCTCATATAGCCATAGTCGCTGGAATTTCTGTGGATGTAATTTCAGAAGACACACATTCCCTCTAGTTTGGCGCAGTCTCCTCCAGACTCAATTAATCACATTCAGTGTTTCTGTTCCAATTATGGTTTCAGCCTGGCCCCTGTAGTCTTACCACAAGTGACACCAGCAAACTGAATTCTGGACATCAGGGCTCATGGCAGTACCTGGAGACCAGCTTCCCTTCAATAGTGCTGGGAGTGATGTGACACCCCCTGAGGAAAAGGGAACTAATTCTTGTTCTCCCCTAAGCACTGGATATCATCACAACAACTCTTTCATTATCAGGGTGACCTCTGGACCCACAAAATAATACTGGAATCCAAGCCACAAAATAGGACCACAAAGCACTAAAGTCTTTCTTAGATGGTCTTTGTGAACAATGCAAATTAGACCAAATCTGGAAGAAGGTAAAATCCTGTGCAAGTTGCCAGCAACATCCAGACTGGCTATTCTTGATCAAAATTGGGTTCAAAGCCATACTCCTATTGCAGAGAGGTGGGTTTGAGGCCCCACTAAGACTTAGACTATTCATGATTGTTTTCCCAGGAATGGGAGAGAGAGAAGAAACATCTGTCTTCCTTTATTACACTAGGGTGGCTAATATACTCCCTGGGGACCCACCGGGTGGCAGAAGTGAAAAGGCTTATGCCACAGCAACTGGCACTGACAAAGATCTGGCAAGAGTTGTGTTCTGGATAGGTTAAAAAGTACAGTGCTGTTCATTAAGATTTCTACATTTCTAGAACTTACAGGAAATTTCCCATGGTATAAATTCTGATATATGGGCTCAATTATGGTAGGTGGCTCTTTCACAAAGTTACTCCTTTATTGTTCTTACACTAAACCAGGTCTCATTACCTGGGCCCCTTTCTTCAAGCAGATGTACTCAAAGGCCCCTCTGGGCTGGTGGATAGCCACATGCAAAAAATTAATTTAGACACAGATATAAACCCGTGAAACCATCATAATCATACTAATGAACACATCCATCACTCCTGTATTTAATATGTGTTCTTTTATAATCTCTCCCTGCTCTCATGGGTCCTCCAGGTGACCTTAGTTTCCTTTCCTTGACAGTAAATTAGTTTGTATTTATGGATTTTTATATAATTAGAATCATAAAGTGTTTTTTTTTATTCTGGTATCCTTCATCATGCATAATTATTGTAAGATTCATAAATGTCATTTTTATTTCTGAGCAATATTCTATTCTATGGCTATACCACTATTTATCCATTCACCTGTTAATGGACATTTGGGCTCTGATTTTTAGCTATTACAAGTAAAACTGCATATTTAAACTGAAAAAAGTCATAAGTTTGAAGAAAACACCTGAGAGTATTGCTAATGAAAACAATCACATGAAAATCATTCAGTATACAAATATTTCCCATCAAAACAAGTTAATTGTATTTCTTAGGTAACTACAGGTCCTAATGTTTAATATTTCCTCTCTGCTTCCAGCTAACATCTTGATTTTCCCATTGATGCTCATTAAGTATCGTTTCTGCTTTCATACTAATATACAAGATCTTTGCACATTAAAAAATAAAAGCTAACAAGCCTTGTTCCTTCATCCTGGATACAGGATTGCCATTTAAGTATGCTTTCCCATGGCAGGCTCTGTGCTAGAAACTACAGCCACCTGCCTCACCTCAGGGAGCTCATGATCTGATACATATGCTTTGAAATGACATCTCATGACAACCCAGTGTCATAAATTCCCACAATGAGCATGTATTGCAAGGCGTAGCTGCACAAGAGGGTAGCTAGCAAGACTTCAAAAGATGATGAATGGTAGTTCATCAGGTAGCAAGAATCTAGACAGGAATGTGAATAGTGCATAAATTTCCATAAATGTACTTCCATATCTATATTTCTGAGTCCCTAGACAAGCTCCACTAATAGTCTCCATCAATGCATTGTGCTCTTATAGTTATTTATAAAACAATCATTAATATCCACTCATTTCCACTTAACTACAAATTTTACAATATCATATGAAGTAATTAGGACAAATTCATGAGGAAAAAATCATTTAACTGACAGACTGTTGTAGAAGATCCTTGCTATTTTTTTCTGTACAGGTCTCCTGGTACATACTTTATAATTAATGATACTTTACTCAAAACAAAAAGATTTAAATGACAAGGTTTATTAAGAAAGTTCATGCCCCAGACAGGCTATAAAATTGGCTATTGATAACCCTTATTGGCTGAGATAACCCCTTTCCTTTGAAGCAATTTTCACTGTGATATAACAGCTTTTTGTCTTTGTTTCTTTCTAAAACTGGGAGTGAAGATCTGCTCAGATTTTAGAGAAAGAAAGAAAAGCCCCCACAAAGTAAAAAGTTAAACATGTCAGTAGAAACTGGATTTAGTGGAAGGATAGTACCTGGTTTTTATTTTACATCATTTGGTAAAGGACAAAGGGCAATCACTCTATACCTAACTTCTGACTGAAGTCTCCTCTGTCATGCAATTCCTCTTCGTTTCTTATTTTAAAAGAATCACTATTAAATTGGGCCAGGATTTTGGCCAGCACTTAAAACTTAGAGCAAGTGCATAGGGATTAGTGAATAAAGCAAGCACAATAAAAACAATCAAGACTGTTTTCTATATATTTTCTTTGTATCAGACAATATGCTTGAGGGACAGCCTTTAAACTCACAGAGCTCTGTTCACTAGTGAGAAATTGTCAGAAGCGTACAGTGTTGAAATGTGTGTGTATTATAATAGATCAAAGAAGCAGGTAGGGTGTTGATAATCTATATAACATATAGTGAGATACATGGCTGGTGGAACAAATACAATCATCACAACCTAGTGTTTGTACATATAGCTGTCTTAAAAATAATTTTCTGGAATGAGAGAGAAGGAAATAAAATTATGGCACATCTATGTTGTAGATATGGATAACAAGTGAAATAAAAAGTGATCATCTACTGTAATTCAACATAAGGCCAAGTTTATTTTTTTGAAGACAAACATGATGATAATATTAGGGTCCATCTTTTAATATGTTATTTTAAGAGACACAGTTTCTAATTTCTTGACTACAGATATGTATCTATTAAAAGTAGGGTACAACCATATATTCAGTAAAGCAGAGAAAAAGAAAAAGAATAGGTTGGCATTATAGTCATTTTGGTATAAGAACAAAATATTTTAGGTTTAATAACTCTGCTTGGTTTCCTGAAAGTCAACTTGCTTATTGGGTAAGACAATGAAAAATCAAATGTAAATACCTACTTCACAGACCTTTTGTGACAATTAGAACAGTATCCTGAACACAATGGAGGGTCAATAAGATTCACAATGGATTGGCCACCATAAAATAAGATCCCCATCCCATTTCCCTAAATTTTTCATAATGACCCCTAATTTTTCTTTCTTTATAACTCCTTCCCTACTTCTGAAGGCTGGTATAAAACATTATAGTGCTTGCATCATGGGGTCTTAAGTATAGCTGCAAGTGTTTAGTGTTTTACCCAGAAAGCAATCAGCAAGAGAATTGGAGGCGGGGCTCTATTTTTGGTTCAGAATTAAATACACAATTAACTCTTCCAGCTGAAAGGGGTTTAAAGTACCTCCAGCTCACCACATCTCACAGAGCTTATTGATCCCCTTAGAGTGTTAGCTCACAAAGAGAACATAGATCTAGCTAACTGTGATGGAAGATATAAAGGGGCATTGAGCTCCAGACCCGTATAATGATTCCCATTAGCCAAAACAGCAAGAAGTTAGCATTATGTAAAGCATATGTGAGAAATATAAGTATACAGTAAAAATCAATTAAGGGTCATTGTTTGGAATTGTGTGTGAGGAAAATTAAAACATTTTAGATGTAGATAATAAAGGCAAAGGCCAAAGGAATGGACCTGTGAAATGGCCAGAGTGTGTGAGTAATGCATCTTTAGAAGGTATGATAACATGCATTCTTCTTTATGGGATTGTTACACATTAAATGTTTTCTATAGATCCAGGCTTATGTGGAGACATTTCTCTCCCTTTGAATCACATGCCTAACTTTGTCAGGGTCTGATTTTGTTTTTTCTCAGAATCTATTAGCTTTTAAGGATTAGTCTGATAAACCCTACCAATGTCAAGTACTTTTTTCTCTATGTATAATCATTATGTAAATATTTCACAAGTGCCTTACAGAAAATGGGGGACTCTGTATAAGAAAACCTTCATAATGTGGACAAAAAAATCAATTTAAGTATCATTCCATCATCTTCAGGCTTTCATCCTTTTTTCTGAGAAGTTAGCTGTCATTCCATTGTTACTTTTTATAAAAATATATTTTTATTTCTCTGGATGTGTTTAATATTTTACTTTAATTGCCTTTATTTCAGTTTTATTATAATGTACCTGTTTATTCATTACTTCTGTGTGTATTTCTCCTATTTGGTTTGGTAGCTTTTTATATTTTTCCTCAACTTTTGAAAATGACCATTGTCTCTTCAAATACAGTTTCTGCTCTAACCTTTCTTTCTCATTCCTTTATTTTTGAGAACTTTATGTTTGTAATATTTACACTCTCTCCTAGATGTTTTGCATTTTTCTCAAGTGTTTCAGTCTATATTTTCTTGCTAATCTATCTTTTATTTGCTAACCCTCTATTCCGTGTTGTCCATCTGCTGTCCATTTGTTCAGTCTTAATTTAAAGTAGTATAATAATTAACCACAGGACTTCCATTTTTCTCTCTGGAGAGATTGAAATTCCATTTTAAACATCAATTTTCCATCTATTTTCTTATCATGTTAATTATGGTTATTTCAAAGTTATACATAGTAATTCATGTCTATATCACCCGTTAATCTATTTCTAGTGTCTGCTTTTATTATTTTCTGTTATTGACATGACTGTTTATTGAATGCTGGATTTTGGACTAAAAACTCATATAGCTTCCAAAACCTTCTGAGCTTCTGGCAGGTAGTTTGAGTAATGTCACATCATATTAATCTTGATTAGGGATTATGTTGAGTAGGGATAGCTCATCAGTCTTTATATGGATTGAATTATTTATTGTTCCTCTTTACTCTTGGATTAATACCAAATTCCTACTTTTTTGGCTGGCCCTGGTCTGCAGTTTTCATCTCCTTAGCACTGTGAAACTGCCAAAAGATCACTAATCTCTTTAGTCACTTAGTCTCTGTTTTGTTTATGAGTTCTCTGTCTCTTGCCTTATGCTACTCCTGAAGCAGTGAAAAATATAGAAGTAGCTTGAATCTTAAATCTCCAAGCTCTGCCTTTCTTGGTAGATCTTCAGTGCCCTCAAACAGATTTTTGTTGGTATATTATTCAGCTTTCACAATTGTTTTCAGCAGATAGTCTGTTTTAGCTAATCTATCTTAACCAGAACATACAGTCTACATGTGTATTTTTATACCTAGCTATATGCTAATTTTATAAAAACATTCAATGGAAATAATTTATCTGATCTTCCAGTTGTCTTCATTGCTGTACTGGTTTCTAATCCTTAGTTGATTTGAAATTTGGAGGTTCAGTAGACAGATGTGCGTGGTATTAATGCCAGACTTTTTCTTTACATGTTGCCTTCATAGGTAATAAAATGTTCATTCAAAATCAGGGTATGGTTTTTGGATATCTGAAATTGAAGGGTCTAAAATACTCTAAATTTAGCATTTTCCCTAGCTTAATATTTCAGCATGCATGCTTACATATCTATATTTGCCACTTTTAGATTTACTTTTCTTATGCTTTACATTTTAAAATTTAAAGCTCACTATTTTAGGAATATGATGTATGGAGTTTAAAAAGTGCAATCCAAAAGTATAAAGTTGGAAAAGTAGATTCCAAAGATTTAAAGTACCATCCATCCTATTGTATAAAACTCTGAAACTTGCAAAGATACCTGAATTTTATATTACTTTTCTGAGATCCTAAAAATCAGGGAATATCAAAATAGGAGTTAAATCTCAGAATTAATGTATACCCTTTCCCTTCTATTTTGTCTCTTTGGCAAGGAAGGAAGTAGAAAGAAGTGCAGGTTTTGCATAAGTCTGTAATGGGATAGATAGAAAATGTTTCAATTTCTGCCATGCACAGTTTGACAATGTTGCTATATCAAAACCTGGGTCTCACTTTTATCCAGAGGTTATTAGAAGAGGTAGAATCTGGAAAAGATCTCTATAAAAGACACTGCCCATACTCTAAGAAATACAAATGATGACAAAGTATAGACTTATACTTTGGCTTGGGATTTTTGAGGTCTTAGTAAATGGATCTATTGATCAGAATAAATACAGCATGGTTCTCTTGTCACTGAACCAGAAAGGTGTCTTTACTTTCTCTCCATGTTTCTTTCATAAAGCCATTTGTGTGCCTATTGATTGCTTCAAAATAAATCAAAGAATCAATGTTTTAATCAGCTTTCTATGTGGAGCGCCTCTTCCAGTTGTTCTCTTCTACTCCAAACATGATCATAATAAATACATCAAACAAAAATAAAATTAGGCATTTTTCCCTTTTTCCACTTTTTTGATCATTTTTTAATTGCTGTTCTATTACAGCCCTCCTCCGCCCAGCCCACCCCCTGCTCCCACAGTCAACTTCCACATTGCTGTCCATGTCCATGGCTCATTCATTCATGTTTTTTGTCTACTCCCTTCCCCTTCTTTCCACCATATCCCCCTACCCCTCCTTACATTATAGATATTTTAACTGTATCCCTTTATGTGAAATTCCAAAATAATATTAAATAATGTCAAAATAATTAACTCTTCCTATGTCCCTAAATGTCATGGGAACTTCTCTTCTTTTTTGCTTTCAATTATAAGATGACTTGTTGATTCAAGAGAGACAGTTTTTATTATGTCAATAACATATCCTTATGATACTAGTTTTCGGCTTTTATTAGAAATAGTTGCAGTTTTTCATGTGCCTGTTTATTATCTAAAATTAAGAGTATGCATTTTTTTCTTTCCACATAATCTAATTATATAGTCTAACTCTGTTTTGACCAAATAAATTATAATTTAATATATTATTGAAATGAATAATTTCAATATAGTTATATTTATTTATAAATTAATATATATTTATAAATTTCATACACACACACACACTCTGGGTAAGATTATGACATCTTTACTTGTGTGTTCTCATTCAGTAATTCTTTCTCATTTGGAAGAATTAATTACTTTTTGAAAAAATAAATTAGAAACCTTTCCATAATTTTGTCTTCCCTAAAATGTTTTGTAGCATTAGAATGTGTCAACACTAAAAATCTGAAAGAATTCACCATGAATTCATACTTTTTTATTTTAGTTTTCTGACATTTTAAAACATATAGTACATGGTTACTTATGTATTTAGGTTTTCTACTTTTTATGACAATGTTCTCAATTTATTTTGTAACCCAGATATATCTGAGGTCCTATGAGTCTATAGGTCCTAATAAAGTTTATATAAGTCTCTGTAGGTTCAGATTGTGGTTTAAGCTTTGACATAGGACATATAACTAAGCTTCTTTAAACCTTAGTTCCTTTATCTTTAAAATGATAAGGAATAATACAATTATATCATATGGCTCTTTCACGATTTAATTTAATGAAAATAAAGTATTTACTTGGTACCTGTTAAGCACAGGGAATTTTTACCAGTTATTCTAACGTAAAGGGTTTATCCCTTAGCCATCTTAATCAATGGCACCGTTAATGAAATGGAAAAACCTGAGTCGATACTCATGGTTGACAACCCAAACACATAACCCACATCAGTGTCTGTGTCTCTGCCTTTGACATTCATTAAAAAAAAATTTGTGGAGAGTATACTATGCATGAGGTCCTTTTCTGGGTATTGTGGTGATGGAAGTGATAAAAGAGACCCAACCCCATGAAAACAACAATAAAAGCAAACAGTCGTCACCTGTTTTCATGGAGCTTTTAGTCTTTTAATTTTTCCCCCTGTTCTGTCTCTCTCCTCTTGTTCATTATCTACTGACACCACACCCTTTTCTAATACATGTTTCTTGCATTTTTATTAATATAGGAAATATATTAATTTTCAGAAGCAAATCATATTTTGCCACTCAGTCTTCAGTGCTCTCTTTAAATGTGTGGACAAATGTTTATTTTAGAAAGTCTGAAGGAAAAACTTGAAGGATTTGATCTGAAATGTGGTACTGTTGGGCCTATGATTTAGGATTTTCTGTTTGACATCAGTGAACACACAGATGCGGCAAAGGCAGCATGACTCATGAGCCAGCACAATGGCATACAAACATAGAGGAGGGAAGAGGAAGGGGGGACTTGTAGCTGCAGACCAGGCAAATGTTCATGCTGTGACAAGGAGTAAGAGAAAAAAATTAGAAAAGGTGGCTCCACGAATTTTGATCAAAATAATTGAGAATATTAGAAATGCTATTGATAAGAATGAGAGATATAAGAGAAAAGACTATTTTGGACCACGAGGTTACTTTTATTTGTACTGACCTCTAAGGGCAGGTTTGTACAGATCTTTAAGTGTTAAAATATTACCCAGAAAAATTATCAATTACATTTTAATAGTTATATTGCCAATGCCTGAAATTGTGCTTGAAATATGGGAAGTATATGTGACCTGACTGAATGGCATTTTTAAAATAACCTAAGAATTCCAATAAAAATTATAATGGTGTTTGCCTCCCCAAATTCATATAATTCTCATCAAAGGGATTTTTGAAAGGAACTTGGCAAACAAATATTCAATTAATAAGTTAATACTCCAATTTTCTGTGATTTTCATTGTAAGTGATTTGAATATATGAACATACAGCAATCTATCTATTAGAGGGGATAATATCAATAAATTGCTTAAAAGAAAGACCAGGGAAACATGGGTAATACTTAAACCAAAATTAACATATGTAGCATATGAATCCTCTTAAGAATCACCAATTTAAATATATCAGTAATAAAATAGAAAAAGAGTAAAATATCTGAATACATAATTCGTGACAAAAGCAACACAAATAATCAGATTAAAAGATGATCGAGATTACTAATGCCATTTTTGTCTAACATAAAACAAGTAAAATATAATAGTGTTAAGTATTTGCAAGGAAACAGAATTCTCTAAAATAATATTAGTATACTTATAGAACATTATAATAAATTTTAGGAAAAATTTCTTATTGTCTAAGTTTATAGTGAATACACCATTAACCTCCAAAATGCCACTTCTAATCACATGTTCTTTGAAATATTGTTAGATAAACTTATAAAAATGTTGACTATAGTGTTATTAATTATAATAGGAAATAAATCTCAAAAAATAAAATCCATCATTATATAAATAGTTAAAAATTGAGTATGATGCTATGATATAATACAATGAAAATGGTAAATAGTAAATGGTTCTTGATACATTGACATAAATCATCTCTAAAACCCATTACAATAATAACATAAGTTGCTATGTATTATGGCCATTGTGGTCTCACTTATATAAACGTATACATGCATGTGTGCTGGTCTAAAGATGGGTTTGTACAGCTCTATCAAGATGTTTGTGTGTGTACACCTGCACAAAACTCTTAGTTAAGACATTCAAAGAAACAGAACAGTGGCTACTTTAAGAAAATGGGGCAAAAGACTTTGAAGAGGGACAAAAAGAATGTGTACTTTATGTCTGTACTTAAGTGTTTTTAATAAATATTGTTTATTACTTTGGAGGAAAAACGAAGGTCCTTAAAAGTAAACAAATAAAGTTGGTAGTTATCTAAAAGGAGATGACTATAAAATCCTGAGATTAGGGTACATAATTTATCATGAGGGAAGATTTCTTGCTGCTTTTACTCTTATTAGTAAATACAGGGTCAAGCAGAGATAACGCCTGTTTGAGTGTGGTTTGTAGGGTAATAATATGGGTATAATAATTTATAGATTTAATTTAAACATTTTACCTCAAATGTCATATGTGTGCTTGAGTGTGATATTGTTATGTTATAGAATTACATGCTAATGATTCTGTAATAAAATATTTTGTATTAAAAAGAGGGCTTTATTTGTGCTGACCCTGAATATTATAGACTTCTATAATGAATGTATTCACTAATGAAAAAATTTTATGTTCCAACAATCTCTGAGTAATTGCTTATAAATACAGTTCATCTAAATTGTAGAAACTTTATATCCCTTTTGTATCTCATTGAGGATAATTGCAACTTTTTTAGATATTCCATACTTGCTCTTAAAGGCTTGAGTGAGTTAAAAATGAGAGTTAGATGGGCATAGTAATAATGCAACTAACTAGAAATTAGGAGAATAGTTTAAACTTAGCCACTAACTAATGTGGACTATGGCTTGTTTGACCTATGGAATCGGAAGAGAGAGACCGATTATATTGTGCATCGTTGTTTATTTATTTATTACTGTTCAAGTACAGTTGTTTCCATTTTCCCACCACCACTTTCCCCTACTCTCCCCACTCCCACCTCCCACCCTCAGTCCTATCCCCCTTTGGCTTTTACACAATGGAATATTGTGTGTCTTTTTCAGAATTGTAGATTTAAAGAGTTTTAGAGTCTCATCTAAATATAATCTTCTGGAATTCTGTATTTCTAAGTGCAATGGTTCCCTAGAATGCAACCCCAAACCATGCTTTTCCAGGCTCAACATATTATTGTCTTTGTGTGAGTTTCTTCATAAAAGATTCTAAAAAGGGATTTAAGTTGCAGTAACTTATTTGGGAAATAATCTCAGGAAATACAAGTAAAGAAGTGGGTTTTGAGACACACAATAGAAACAAACCAAGAAAGTATGGTTTGCAATCAAACCAGTTACTACTGCTGGCATTGGAGCTAGCCCACCACTCCCCCAGGGCTGACTTAGCAAACCTCTGGCATTTATGTATCAACTCCCCAACCCTTATTGTTTGAAGGCTGTCACTGGCATAATTAATGCTTTTTCATATCTGTCTGTGCTGTGCAAAGATTGAGCAGGCCCCTACAGCCAGAAAAAAAAAAATCTCCAAGGAAGAATCACAGATATTCCTACTTCAGCATGTAGAGACATGGGCTCAGGAAATAAGGGTGAGATTCTGAAGGATCTGTTTCATTTCATCACTTTTAAGTTCATTGTGTCAGATCACTTATTTTTCAAGGGGTGGTCAGTAACAAATACTTAACAAAAAATTCTATGACAGGCGTTTCAGTGGCACCAGCTATCATTATTAATGGCTATAGCATTTCTTTCTTTCCACAACAATAATTTATTTTTGTCTCCTCCATCCTCTACTACTTATTCTATTTTTTCACCAATCTGGATGAGTACTTCTTCTGGCCAAGGTTGTTTGGGCAGTGGAGTAACCCAGAACTTTGTTCCTGAGTGTTTAGTTCTATCTTTTCATAATAAGAAATGTCACATATTTTCCCAAATAGTAACTCCTTCCTTTGCCCACTAATCCCACAGCATGAAGATCCTAAAACTATCCAGGTAGCAGCCATAGCTTTAGATATTAGGAGACAGATGCAACTCACTTACTGCCAAGTGAAAAGCTCTCTTAGGGCTTGGCATCAATTTTTGCTGCTAATGGGTTGAACATTCAGCTCCAATAATAGCTATACTTCCTTTTGTGAATGGGAACTCATGTGGCTGGACCTGTTCATGTTCTCAATTCTGACCAAGAGAACTGCTTTGTTATTAGACTTATTATGAATGACTGGTCGTGCTTCTCTCTTCAGGATGAGTGAAAGCAGATGATTCACTTCTACGGGACAAGCTATCTTATTTACTTTTTGGTTTTGTACCTTTTCTTAATAGATAGGTCCTCTTTGTTGGACACTGTTATAAGTTTCAAACATCCACACACTTTATGCGCGCAATCCTACAGAACTTCCTATCTCCAAACATCCAGTCTTGCTGTGTTCATGTTCCTCATAGTAAGGCAACATTTTGTCATTGCCCTAGAATCTATGAATAGTCTTATTACAGGCCAGTTTTCTTTACATACCATGTTGATATAGCTAGGGAAACTGTCAAAAAACTATGACCAGTGCAGCAGGTACCTGCTTTTGTGAATAAATTTCATTGGAACACAAGTGAGCCCATTTGTTTACAGGTTATTTATAGCTGCTCCATTGTTACAAGGACACAGTTGAGTAGTTAAAAAGGAAACCAAATAACCTACAAGGTTAACTTATCTTTCTATCTGGCTCTTGAAGAAGTTTGCTGACAGTGGACCTATTATATTTTTAGAATCTTTTATGTGAGAACTTTGCCTCTCTACTATCTTTCAGAGCCAATCTTGACTGGAAGTATAACTTCAGCAGTGTATTTTTTTTTAGCTGACATCAACATATGTAACCAACTCATCCATGAAGCAGGCATCAGGTTTTTCTACTCTGTTAGTTGGTTTAGACAACTCCCAATAAGCCTACCTGTGTGACTGAGGGAGCTGTGTCACTATACCTGAGTTAAGCAACATTGGGTCCGAGTTACCTCTTGTGTAACTTATTTGTACTATTTGTATTAGTCATTTTTAAATGTATTTTCTATATCTTTTGTTGTTTTTACATTTTGAGGGTGACATGGAGTAAGACAGTCCCTTTCAGGGCTAGTTAATTATCAAAGATAATAACAATTTTGCTGCGAGTGCCTTTTAGAGAGAGGTCCTGGGCATGAGGCATGGGCTACAGTACTAGAAATGATAAAGGAAGTTCTTCAGGCTGAAGGGAAATGGAAACTCATCTGCAGAAAGGAATGAAGATCATTAGAGATGTTTAAATCCAGAATGGCACAGTAGTAAGTGAAAGCTACACTAACCTCCTCCCAGGACCAATCTGGAATTACAATTAAATTGTATAGAAATCATCTTGAATAACCAACTGAACTCTAGCTGTAAAGAAGCCTAATAACAATGGACAGACAGAAGAAAACACTTCAGCACTAAGTGATAGGTAGAGAGTGTGGAGGAGACGCAAAAGTGCTGGCTGGGCTCCATGGGTGGCAGCTGAAATGCTGGAGAGGTATTTCAGTGGCTGGGGTTTCCCTTGAGGAGTCGGGGTCTAAACCCCAAGTTGGGTTCCCCAACCTTTGGCAGGGAAGTAACCCAGATAACATCCAGCTGTGAAAAGAAACAGGGGTTCTGTTGGCCAGGGAGAGATGTCTGGAGACACAGAGAGACTTTAAAAGGGCCAAAGCACAAAATTTTGTTTCCAGTCACTTACCCTGGGCTCCAGCACAGGGAGAGCCAAGTGGGCTAGAGATATTTGAGGAGAGTCTGAGGATGGTGGCTCTGGGGGAAGAACGGAGGGAACAGCCATCAGGGTCCTGAAAAAAGACATAAAAACCATTAAAAAAGATTCAGTGAAAAATAAAGAATGTAATATCTGAGATAAATAATACACTGGAAGGAATAAACATTAGGTTAGATGAAGCAGAGGGTCAAATCAGTGTTTTAGAACACAAAGCAGGAAAAAAATAATCAAGTAGAGCAGCAAAAAGAAAAAAAGAATTAAAATGAGAGCTTAAGAAACATTTTTGACCGCATGAAGTGTAACATCATCTGCATCATGGGAATACCAGCAGGAGAAGAAAGTGAGCAAGGGATGGAGAATCTATTTGAAGAAATAATAACCCAAACTACCCTATCCTGTTGAAGGAAAAAGTCACACAGGTCCAGGAAGCTCAAAGAGTCCCAGACAAGTTGAACATAAAGAGGTCTACACCCAGTGTAGGGTAAATTGAGGCAGTCTGACTTCCTCACCCATTTGTCTGTGTAAGGGAAGCAGTTTCTCACAACCTTGAATGGGCCTGATAAAGTAGTGTTCTCACAGCATTGAAACAGGGTCCGATAAACTGTTCCCATAGCCTTTAGTGGGTTCGCATGCACAGAATCTCTCTGTATTATACAATAATCCTGACTTGTTCCGATCTTTGTCTGTTTCCAGTATGTTAAGGTGTAGGGGCTCCCTGCTGGGGACAAAGGAAAAATGCAAGGACCATGCTGGGTGTGCAGGTGTAGACACGATTGGCGTCATTGGCAGAATATGCTGCTGTACCACAGGAAAGTGGAGGAGCCAGTAGTGAGCTCCCCAGAGGACAGCCTGGATGAGCAGCCAGTTACCTGGATGTAGTATCCAGTGGTTTGCCTCCTGGCATCATGGGCCCCACCCAGGGGTGGCCCAATGTCAGTGGCATGCCCAGTATAGTAGAGAAAGTCCTGCAGGTGGTTGGGAAGACCCTAGAGAAGCCCAGTGCCTGTGCAGCTGTGGGGGACATGGGCCAGGTGTTTCTTCCAGCTTTGTGAGCTGAGGTGATGACTGAGCTTCACAATGCAACAAAGGTCTAAGAGCCCTGGAAAAGAGTAGAAGCTCTGAAGGCTGAAGAAGAGGAGACTGCACTTCTGGACATAGCAAAGTTATGTGAACACGGAAGCAGGAAGGAAAAAACCTCGAAGACTCAACTCTGCACCCTGGTGAAAAGCCTCTGATTGGCTGAGCTTCAGTAATTCCCCTCCCCACTCATAGTGAGCAATTCAAGGGAAATGGGTGGGGGAAAAATTGAACTGAGGTCCCTATGTGCCTGGGGGGAGTTTGAATTAGGGCAACCTGGAATCACATTTCTCTTCCCAACACAACACAGACATGAAACACAGTTTCTGAAAATGATTAGCCTGGAAGACTTCCACCAGAACAGGTGCTCTGAGAGCAGTGGCACTGGCACCTGGCAATCTCTGCTCTGAGTGCATAGAATAGAAGAGGTGGGGGCCCTCCTGGTGAGTAGCATGCACTGCTGGGCCTGCAGACCAAAACCAGGCAAGCAGAGCTGAGCGTGGAGAGAGCATTTAGGAGGTGCTTTGACCTAGGGGTGGCGGGGCTGCTGGTCACTGTGAACAGACACAGTATGCTAGCTCTAACCCTGTGCTCTGGTGCCCAGCTGTCTGGCCATGATGCTCACTTTGCTGGAGGCCTTGCCAGTGGGACAGCTGCTAAAGCTGGCGGTTGCAACCCAGACAACTTTGAGAAAGCATGCTACAGCTGGAACCAGATGGCAGAGGCGGTGGTGGCCAGAGCCACAAAGGTGGTGGTGGTGGGCCTGGAAGCCCTTAGTGGCATGGCTTCTTCGCCTCAGCATGTATCTGGTTCATTCTGCATCCCCTTGCTAGGGAACACCTGCTCCAGAGGAGGGAGCCAGAGAACTGCAGAGGTGGTGGCTGTGATGGCAGCAGGCTCCAGGCAGTGCAGGAGAACACAGCACCCAGCAGTGAGGCCCCAGAAGGAGACAGTAGCATCCAGAGCCATAGCAATGGCGGTGGCTGGAGCCATGGAGACACTGGCTGCCAGAGTCACCAGAGTTGCAGAAACAGTGACAGAGAAGCCTGAGGTAATGAAGCAGCACTTGGAAAGAAACCAGAGCCTGTGGCAAATGCAGGTCTACAGGCATGCTAAGCAGGCCTGGATTGTCTAATTCTTGGGGGTTGTCTGGTTGTCTAAAACAAAAGTCATCCCTGATGATGTGATAGATAAAATTCTGGTATATCCAACCCCTACTACCATGAAACAGCTCCAGACGTTTTTGGGTCTATTGGGGTACTGAAGAGCATTTGTGCAGTATCTAGCCCAGGTCATTCATCCTTTGTATACTTTGGTAAAAAAAGGTAGTGAGCTAGGATTGGACCATGACCTCGGAACGAGCGTTCCAAGGAGTGAAGCACCTCATTAAGTGTGCCCAGGCCCTGCATGCTCTGGTTCCTGCCAGACCCTGTGAGCTAGATGTGTATGTGACACAGAAAGGCCTTGGATGGGGTTTGTGGCATTGATCAGAATGGCTTCATCAACCCTTGGGTTTCTGGTCCTTCATGAAGGAAAGGGAGAAGAGATATGGTACTACTTGAATGAAATGCATCTGGCTGCAGTCTATGTTGCCCTTTTGGACATGGAGGCTATAAAACGAACTGCCCCTGTTACAGTAAGGACCACATATTGAATTGCAGGATGGGTCTGAGACTGGATGGCTAAGTCTTGTAGTGGGATGGCTCAGATGCCCACGTTGGCTAAGTGGGGGGCTTATCTGCAACAAAGGAGCACTCTGTCCACTAGCCCCTTATGGGCTCAACTACAGGAAGTGCTAAGTTTTGTGACTTATGTAGATGAAAAACCCACTACTCCTGTCCCTATAGAAGAAATGGAAGCTAGCCCTTTCCCTAAAGGGCAGGTACCTATTCCCTCAGATACATGGTACATGGATAGGTCCAGTAGGGGTCAGCCTGCTGTGTGGACTTACATGGCAATTCAACTAGAAGTAAACACAATCTGGTTTGACACTGGCGTGGTACAGAGTAGCCAGTGGGCAGAACTACAAGCCATGTGGCTCATGTCTACTAATGAGACACCACCCCTGACTACCTGCACAGATAGTTGGGCAGTATGCCAAGGGCTAACATTGTGAATCTCCACATGGTATGCAAACAAATAGATAGTTATGCATAGGTCATTGTAGGGACAGACCTTGTGGCAAGACCCTATGAGCTGCTGCTGCCACTCCTACACTGGGGGTAGGGGGTGGATGAAATGTTTATGGACCATCTTCTGGACTCTAAATGAGAGGAGTCAGAGGGAGGGGGGCCCAACCCCCAGTGGAATTGCTGTTACACCAAACTGCTGCTTCAATTCAGCTGCATGTTCAGATTCAGGATACTTTGCCAAAGCTGGGCCTGGGGAAACAAGGAATATTTTCTTGCTCACTCTGAGGGCCTGAAGCAAGGACAAACAGCTGCTTGGATACAGCCTGGGGAAATAAAATCCCCTCACATGTGTTGGGTGGCACTTTTTGCCCCTTGAGGACAAGGGGGTGGAGAAAAACTTGCACATAGTGCGCTAGGTGATTGGGACATGGCCCCCAATCTTAAAAGTGGCATATCCAAGGCCAGCAGACCATGAAATGCTTCTTCATGGCACCTTTGTAATTTCCCTATTGGCCTCCCCTGTTGTTTCAAGTAAATGCTGAACCTCTAGTTAAGGCGTGAAAGATGTGGTATGCATGCATGCTCAGAAAGATGCCCCTCTGCCAGCCACTGTCCTGTCAACTGACAGGAAGTTCACTTGAATATTGCCTGAGGGCAGGGCTTAGCCATTGTTGGTGTCTCTAATGGTTTGTCTTTCCAGCCTCTAGGGTGTAGTGGACTAGGTACATATATCTATGCCTAAATGAGTAACTAATCAGAGTGTTGGGTCTGCACTGAAATCTCCCTGAGCACATCTTCTGGCATCCCATGGTGCATCTCCCCAGCTTCTGTGCACAAATAGAATAGAGCACATTCCTTGTGGAACAAGGCCTGGACTGGCATCTGAACTGGGACAAAGCAGCTGTGTAACCAGCCATGGCTATTGCTTGTCTGCTCCATGTGGGATGAGTCAGGGTTGGCTCACAGCTGGGACCACGGGGTTGGCTGGGCCAGCCCCTCCTTTGTATTAAAAGCCTCAAGGACAAGTCCACGTAGATGGAACTCTTTTGGGTCTATGTCAGAGACGTGTTCTTGGACGTTACTGGGAAATGCAGCATGGTGCATGGGCTGCTGTTCCCACCGGAGCCCAAAGGGTGTGTGGCACACATGGGTGGCCTCATCTGCCTGGGAATGGGACTGGCCCTTGTATGTAAGGGTGGCCTTATTGCCTGTGATCTGGCTGTGTGCTACTGTAGTCTATACTGCTGCTGGGGCAGCACTTGTGTTTTGCTTGCTTGTTGCTGCAGCCTATACTGCTGTTGCGGTTTATGGGAGCAGGGCTCTGCCCTCCTTGCCAAAGAACTGTCTTGGAAGATATCCTCACATAGATTGTATGGTAAGGAACCCTGAAGGGGTGAATTATAGGATAATTGAAGGCCATCTGGCTTCCTCACCCAGGTGTCTGGGTAACTAAGGGAATCAGTTTCTCATAACCTTGAATGGGCCTGATAAAGCAGTGCTCTCATAACCTTGATACTGGGTCCAATAACCTTCCCATAGCTTTGAGTGGGCTCTCATACACAGAATCTCGCTGTATTATACAATAATCTTGTCTCCTTGTCAACTTTGTATGTTTCCAGTTTATTAAGGGATAGGGATTTCCTGCTGGGGAAGAAGACAAATGCAAGGGCAACACTGGGTGCCATATAGTGGGACAGGTGACATGGATTGTGACACACAGCATGCAACATGCATGGATCACCCACCCTTGAATAAAGGAATGTCAGACATCCCGATGGCTCTGTGAATATTCTTCCATCTTCATGAATCCTGTGAACCTGTCTGGCCTTGAAATGTTGCAACACACCCAGACATGTCATAATAAAATGAAAAGGCTTAAAGTTGAGGAAAGGTTCCTAAAAACCACAAGAGAAAAGCAGGCAGTTACCTACAAGGGAGCACCAATTAGACTGTCATCTGATTACTCATCTGAAACATTTCAGGCCAAAATGGAGTAGTGTGAAATATTCAAGGTGATTAAAAGCAAGGACCTACAACCAAAGCTATTTTACACAGTAAGGCTATCATTTAAAATTGAAGGAGGAATAAGGTGTTTCTTAGCAAGAAAAAGTTAAAGGAGTTTGTTAACACCAAACCACTACTGCAACAAATATTAAAGGGCTTAAATTAAGAAAAAGAGCAAGAAAAAGAGAAAGAAAGAAAAAAAAAAACAGAGGAATAGAGTCTAACAATAAAGTGGCACTACATATGTATCTATCAATAATCACTTTGAATGTAAATGGCTTAAATACTCTGACCAAAAAACAGAGGGTAGCTGAATGGATAAGAAAACAAGACCCATATATGTGCTGCCCCCAAGAGACCCATCTAAGGTAGTAAGATGTACACAGACTAAAAGTAAAGGGTTAGAAAAAGATATTTCATGCAAATAAAAAGAAAAAAAAGCTGGGATAGCAGTGCTTATATCTGACAAAATGAACTTTAAAACAAAGGCCATAGTAAGAGACAAATAAAGATACTATATAATGATAAAAGGAACAATCCAACAAGAGGATATAACCCTAGGAAACACTTATGCACCCAACATAGGAACACCTAAATATGTAAAGCAAATCTTGATGGACATAAAAGGAGAGACTGATAAAAATGCAGTCATAATTGGATGTTTTAACACCCACTGACTTCAATGGATAGATCTTCCAGGCAGAAAATTAACAAGGAGATAGTGGCCTGAAAGGGCACACTAGACCAAATGGATTTAATTGATATCTTCAGAGCATTTCATCCCAAAGCCACAGAATATACATAATGTTCAAGTATACATGGAATGTTTCCTAAAATAGACCACATGCTAGGATACAAAACAAGTCTCAATAAATTTGAGAAGATTGAAATCATATCGAGCATCTTCTCTGACCACATTGATATGAAACTAGAAATCAATCACAAAAAGAAGACTGAAAAACACTCAAAGACATGGAAGCTAAATAACATGTTATTAAACAATGAATAGGTCAATAACAAGATTAAGGAAGAAATGAAAAGAAACACCGAAACAAATTAAAATAAGGACACAACAATCCAAATTCTGGGAAAGCAATCCTGAGAGGGAAATTCATAGCATTACAGGCCTATCTCAAAAAATCAAGAAAAACCTCGAATAAACAATGTAACCTCACACTTAAAAAAACTTGAAAAGGGACAACAAACAAACTTCAGTGTGAGTAGAAGGAAGGAAATAATTAAGATCAGAGCTGAAAAAAGTGAAATAGAGTCTAAAAAATTGATACAAAATATGAATGAATCCAAGAACTGTTTCTTTGAAAAGCTGAACAAGATTGACAAAACTTTAAGCAGAATCATCAAGAAAAAAAGTGAAAGGGCACAAAAAATAAAATCAGAAATGAAAGAGGAGAAATAACAACTGGCACCAAAGCAATAAAAGGATTGTATGAAAATATTATGCACAATTATATGCCAACAAACTGGACAACCTGGATGAAATGGATAAATTCCTGGAAACATACAATCTCCCAAAAATAAATTGAAAACATCAGATAATCTGAATAGACAGATTACACCTAATGAAATTGGAACAGTAATCAAACTCCCAACAAACAAAAGCTGTGGACCAGATAGGTTTACAGGTGAATTTCACCTAAGAAATACCTCTCCTTCTCACACTAGTTCATAAAATTCAAGAGGAGGGAAGGCTCTCAAACTCATTTTATGAGGTTAGCATTATACTAGTTCCAAAACCGGATAAAGACACTATGAAGAAAGAAAATTAAAAGTCAACATCATTGATGAACATAGAAGCTAAAATCCTCAGCAAAATATCAATATTGTTATAGCAATATATCAAAAAGGTTATACATCATGATCAAATGGGATTTGTTGTGGGAATGCAAGGATGGTACAATATTTGCAAATCAATAAATGTGATTCATTACAAAAAAATGAAGGATAAAAACTACATGATTATATCAGTAGATGAAGAAAAACTGATAAATCCAGCACCTATGTATGATAAAATAAACTCTCAGCAAAGTTGCAATAGAGGGAACATACATAAAAATAATAAAGTCCATATATGATAAACCCACTGCCAGCATCATACTCAATAGGCAAAAACTACAAGTGTTCCCCTTAAGATCAGAAACAAGACAGATGTCCACTTTCACCTCTCTTATTCAATATAGTACTCTAAGTTCTAGTACAGCAATCATACAAGAAATAAAAGGGATCTAAATTAGAAAGGAAGAAATAAAACTATCTTTATTTACAGATGATATGATACTGTACATAGAGTGTGCCTAAGATTCCACCTGGAAAGGATTCCATACTGGAACTGATAAATTAATTCAGCAAAGAAGCAGGATACAAAATTAATACTCAGAAATCAGTTGCATTTTTATGTGACAATAATGAACTAACAGAAAGGTAAGTTAAGAAAACAATCTCATTTACAATTGGTTCAAAAAGAATGAAAAACCTAAGAATGAACCTAACCAAGAATGTAAAAGACCTGTACTCAGAAAATTATGAGACACTGAAGAAAGGCATTGAAGAAAATACAAATAAGTAGAAGCACATACCATGTTCATTTATAGGATGAACTAACATCATTAAAATGTCCATACTACCCAAAGCAATCTATAGATTCAACGCAATTCTTATCAAGATTCCAACGATGTTTTTCACAGAACTAGAACAAATATTTCAAAAATTTATAGGGAACCAGGAAAGTCCCCTCAGTGCAACTGCAATCCTGAGAAAAAAGAACAAAGATGGAGGAATCATGCTACCTAATATCAAACTATACTACAAGGCCAAAGTAATCAAAACAGCCTGGTACTGACATAAAAACAGACACATAGATCAATCAAACAAAATAGAGAATCCAGAAATAAACCCACACGCTTATAGTCAATTGATATTCAACAGAGGAAGCAAGTGCATGCAATGGGCTAGAGGTTGTTTATTCAATAAATGGAGTTGGAAAAATTGGACAGAGAGGTGCATAAAAAATGAAATTAGACCACCTTCTTTCACCACACACAAGAATAACTTCAAAATGGATCAATGACTTAAATGTTAGACCCCAAACCATAAAAATCCTACCAGAAGACATAGGAAGCATAATCTCAGACATTGATCATAGAAATTTTTTTATCAGGTATATCTCCCCAGGCAAGAGAAACAATAGACAAGATAAACAAATGGAACTTCATCAAACTATTTTTTTTTTTTGTACAGCAAAGGAAATCATCAACAAAATTAAAAGACAACACACAGAATGGGAGAATATATTTGCCAATACATCTGATAAGGGTTTAAAGGACTTACGGAAATCAACACCAAAAAAAACAAACTAACTAATTTAAAAATGGACAAAAGACCTGAATAGACACTTCTCCAAAGAGGACATCTCCAAAGAG
The DNA here is from genome assembly GCA_004026545.1 of Mormoops blainvillei. Taxonomy (NCBI): domain Eukaryota; kingdom Metazoa; phylum Chordata; class Mammalia; order Chiroptera; family Mormoopidae; genus Mormoops; species Mormoops blainvillei. The sequence continues at coordinate 242,574 of PVJD01001175.1, forward strand.
GACATGCAGGTGACCAACAGACATGAAAAGATACTCAACATAAGTAATTATCAGAGAAATGCAAATTAAAACCACAGTGAGATACCACCTCACATCTGTCACAATGGCTTCTATCAATAAATCAATAATCAAGTGCTGGTGAGGATGTGGAGAAAGGGGAACACTTTTGCACTTTTGGTGGGAATGCAGACTCTCCAGCCACTGTGGAAAGCAGTATGGAGTTTCCTCAAAAAATTAAAAGCTGACCTTCATTTTGACCCAGCGATCCTACTTCTGGGAATATATCCAAAGGAACACTACACACTAATTTGAAAGAACATAAGCACCCTTATGTTCATTGCAGCATTATTTACAATTACCAAGATACTGAAGTAGCCCAAGTGTCCATCAATAGATGAATGGATAAAACAACTATTGGACATTTATACAATGGAATTCTACTTGGTTGTGAAAAAGAAAATTTTACTCTTTGCAACAGTATGGATGGACCTGGAGAACATGATGCTAAGTGAAATAAGCCAGTAAGACAAATGCCATATAATTTCACTCATATTTGGAATCTAATGAACAAACTGAACTAACCGGCAAAACAGAGATAGACTCATTGATGGAGAGCAGATGAGAGCAGAGATAGACTCATTGATGGAGAGCAGATGATAGACAGCAGATGATAGACAGACTCATTGATGGAGAGCAGATGATAGGTGTGGGTGGGAAGTTAGGGGGTGGAGGAATTGAACAAAAAGGAGAAAAGGCTTATGGACATTAGACTATAGTTTGGTGGTTGCTGGGAGGAGGGGGTATAAAGGAACTTAATTCTAATGGAAAAATTATAATAAAGATAAAAAAGAGTGTGTTGTAGATATAAACCTACAGTTGCAAGTCCATATTTACCAATCATCTCCTTATTTGACTCTCACACAATAAGCCAATATTTCCCCTATCTAAATCACTCAAGACCAGGTACCAGACAACTAGAGACCACTTCTATAGCTGCAAGCCCAGCAGAATTATTTGAATTGACCAATTCTAAACTCTTTGTTTGGCCCCGTCTTGCTTTTCCCATGGAAACCCAAATAGGGGTTCTAGTTTAGATATTCCTCTGCTCCTGCTTCTGCATCTCAATCAAAACCTGCTGCTTTCCTCCTATCTGGTGATGCATGATCCCTTCTCTTGATAAATGTCAGAAATCTTTCAGTGGCATTGACCTCTCCATGTCTTCACTCAGTCACCTTCATAAGTGGAAATTCTGTGGGGCCCAAATAAACACCTTCTGGTTCTTCTCAATTAATCCCCGAATGTTTAGTCGTCAAGTTATAATGGATTTACTGCCCTTTCCACCCAAACCACTCATGCTCCCAAAGAGTAGATCAAAGTCACAGTCCCATGTTTAATATATGCTATATTCATAATTCAGAGGACTCAAAAAAGCACCTATCTTTCTCGATGTTAAGGAATACAATGTGCATTTTTTCCCTTTAATTTGGACAGGTTGTCTTGACATCTGGTGCACTAGATACCTAAAATATTTACTGATGTGATAGCTCTTAAGACTGTAAAGGATTTGTCTCCTAGGCTTTGGCATGTGTAGATGCTACTAGAGTACATGCTACTTTTAGCTCACCATTTTCAATTAGCATAATGTATTTAAAATAGCGGACCAATATGATATTGTGAGGGTTTTTAAGATGAGCAAGGTCCCTTCACAGTATATCGTGACAAAAACTCATGATCTTGGGGCAAGAATGTGATTTTGTACTATCATCTATTTCAGGTGAAGGTGAACTTCATTTGATCCTCCTTCTTGATATATATTTTAAAGAATATTTTCAACAGATAAATGGATACAAATAAAATTATGAGAATGTTTGGAACTTTTCTAGGAAAGGCTACATATCCAGTACAGTTGCTTAGTAGCAGCTACCACTGAATGTGGTTATTGTCCTCCACCATCATCTGTCATGACCCTTCTGTGCCTTTTAGGCACTAAGGCAGAGATTTAAATGCAGATAGGACAGGAACAACAACCTATGCTCTCCTTAGCCTTGGAGGATGGCACTAATCCACCATCCTACCCCTGCTGTGGTCTACCATTTGGGCAATGGGTATGCGTATGGTATTCTTTTCTCCAATGTTTATTTATCCTGGTACATAACTGTAGCTTCTTTGTTTCAAATTTGGGGAGATTTCTGTTTGAGGTGCTTGCTTTAGTCTTCAATTTGTGGTCTCTGGGTCCGAGAACTAGCTCAGATATGGAAAATCAGTAATAGCCATATTTTTCTTTTGCAATAGGTGATATCAGTAGTCTCCTCCTCTGCTTTTGATGTGTTGGTTATATAAATAAAGCAATTTCATCAATGGTTACTTTTGAGTCTCTAGTACTGACCTGGTCCATATGAGTCATGATGTCTTGATTAATATTTGATCTTTTTGGCACAACACATTGCTTAGGTTTACCTATTCTCCAATAGCTGGGTGACATCAACAGGCATCTACTCTTCTGGAATCCTAGCATCCCCAATGACACAAATAAAACTATTTCCATAGCAGAATTTGTCACCATCCACATAGACTTGCAGAGGCCTACACTGAAATACTCAACAATACCAGTAATTACCTCACTTGCACATTCTTCATTGCTAGTGAAGCAATCTTTGGGCCTCTCTCCCCAAGAAACATGATCAGCTGGGGGATTCTCTGGTGTTTTATAACCAATTTTAACATGCTTAGGTCTGAGACATTTATCCATTTATCAATATTCTTCCATGGCAGTTCTTTCATCTCTATTTCATTTTTAATATATCATCATTTTCTTTAAGCTTTAATGATCCATTTCAGCAGTGTACTGGTACTTGTTGTAGCTATCCTTACCAGAACATTAAACCCCAAATTACAGAAGTGTTCCCATATCAATCAAATATCCATTATCAATCCTTATAATCTCTTTACCACCAGGGTTCAGCAGATTCTAGAATAATTCTTAAGCCGTTCTCCTATTTCTGTACATTCATATTAGCTAGTTCTTTTAATACTTTAGGAAATAAAGCCTTTCTTCCTATAGCAGGAATAGAACTTTCAGACTGACATATACTAAGACTTGAACTTAGTTATTGCTCATAAAACAATGCAAGGGGAAACCACATTGATGGCAAGCCTAATGTGAAGAAGCCACCACAGGTAAGGACTTTACATGATCTCCAGGCAAGAAAGGCTGCTAATCTCTAGCAAGGAGGAGGGGCCATTTCTGCCATCACAGAGAATGCAGGGAAACAGATATTTCAATGCTCAGGATTCTGTTCTTTCCTTAACTGGTTCCTGACACCCACATGAAAAACTTCTTGGGACTGTGTATTCAACTACCTTTGTATAACTCTGCAGCTATCCCATCCTGGACTTGGTTTTCAGTACAATCTACTATGCAGTTGTGGGAATTGAATGTCTTTACACTTACAGTTTTATATGAGAGTTGAGTTGAGAGTTGGCTAACCTGAACCAATAATTTTATTTTTTCAGAGTTTCAGTGACAATTAACAGTAGTCAACAAAACACCTTCTTAAGACTGCCATTAACTTTCTACCTCTCAAATGCTAGATCGATTGTATGAACCAGTGTATCCACTTCTACTTCTCTACCCCAATTCACCGTAGGTAAAAGTCTTAGAAATTTTGATGATATAACATGTCAATAGTTGTTCACATTCATCTTACCACCAGCAATAAGGTCATCACTGTCACTTTAGGTAGCAGGTGATCCAACATCAGAAGAGGTTCCTAAGGTTTTCTTCCTAGAAATACTTCTATTAACAAATGTTTTGGCTTAGGTTCTCACTTAAAGGAAGTGTTCCAATAAGAATTCCAGTGAAATTAGTTTGTTTGAAGCATAATCCCAGGAAACACCAGTAAAGTAGTGGAAACTTGAGATAGGGAATTGAAATTAATACAAAGTAAGAGACTAGAACAAAGTGAACAAAAGGGAGAGGTGAAGTCAGGGAGATTATAGGACCAGATTTTACATAGCCATGTAGGGTATTATAAAACCTTTGAATTTTGGGGGGAGTAAGTTTGGGAGAAAAATTCGATTTTTAATCAGGGAAATAACTAGTGAAATTTAATTGTTGTTTTAATAACAATAGTTTGGCTACTGTGGTAAACTGTACATTGAATGAATGAATGCAAAGGCAAAATTAGGAAGACGAGAAAGAAGGTTTTAACAATAATTCAGAAGGAACAGGGTGATAGCTTGTATAAGTGGTGAGAAGTATTCATGTTCTAGACATATTTTCAAGCAAATGTGTACTTGATTTATTTTAAAATTTAATGTAGAATTTGAGAGAAAGCTTGTAGACAAAAATGGCTCAAGGTTTTGTTCATAACAGCTCCAATCTTCTTCAATTTATATAGCCAAAACTGTAAGAAATTGCATTAATTAATGATACAAGTGACAATGTTGAGGACGCTATCGGGTATACATACACAAAGGTTAGAGAAATACATTAAGTCAAGTCAAAATCAAAGGATAAAAATGTGGGACAGCAAATAGATCTGAGATCTGAGCTTCTGGTCATCCTGACTTGACATTTCTAAGAGACAAGAAAGAAGAAACAGAAGAGAGAGAATATGAAAGACAGAGAAATAGGTAGTAGATTAGGAGAGTAGGGAGCTTAATATTTTACTAAGTGTGTGAGAATAGAGTACTTATAATACAATTTTTTAATTTGGTTATTGGTACAGATTATTTGTTTACTTTGAATGTAATCATTTATTAGATGTGTATTTGTAATATAATTATTTTTATATGTTGCTAGATTCACTTTGCTATTTTTTGAAGATTACTCATCTTTCGTTTGAAGGATATTATAGGTGATGAGGATGATTTCCACTACTCAATCTGGCTGAATTAATATTATGTGACCTGCAAATATTATATGGATGTGTATTACATGTATAACTAACAATGAACAAAAGTGTTTCTAACAAGTTAAATGAACAATAAAAATATTTATTTATTTTCAGGACCACTAAACTATAAATGAACCACCACTGTAAATTCTCATTGGAGAAATGACTTATTTAGTTTTTATACTGCATTGTTTTCTTGTCAGTATAGAAAAGAGTAACTGACAGGGTGAAAATTATTAATCATATCCTAGCAAGGGACAATGGGAAAGATATTTGCCTGCACAGAAACTAATGAGTCTGATGACTTGTCACAAAGATAAAGAGAAATAAATTAATTAGTTTTATTTAATCATATTTTTTCATATCAAAGATATCAAGTGAGTCTGAGATGTATTTTACTTTATTTTGTAGGAAATAGCATTAGGTTCTCTCTCTCTCTCTCTCTTTTTTTACTTTTTATTTCTCTTTTATTTATTTACTTTTTCTCATTTTTAGTGTTGACATTATTACAGATGTCCCCATTTCCCCTGTCTTTGAACCCTGCATCCAGATCCTGATGCCTCTTCCCTCTGACCATCACTACACTGTTGTCTGTGTCCATGGTTAGTGCATATTATTTGGCTAATCCCTTCCCCTTCTTTCATCCAGACCCCCTCACCCCTCTGCTCTGAAAGCTCTCAGTCTCTTCCATATACTCATGCCTCTGTTTCTATTAAATTTTTTAGGGAACTCCATACAGTTTTTCACAGTGGCTGGTCCAGTCTGCCTTTTCACCAAGGGTACACTAGGGTTCCCTTTTCTCCACATCCTTGACAGCACTTGTTGTTAATTTATTGATGATAGTCATTCTGACAGGTGTGAGGATATATCTCTTTTTGGTTTTGATTTGTAATTTTGTGATGATTGCTGACATTGAGCATTTTTTCATATGCCTTTTGGCCATAGATATGTCCTCTTTAAAGAAGTCTCTATTCAGGCCTTCTGCCCATTTTTAATTGTATTGTTTGTCTTCCTGGTGTTGAGTTGTATAAATTCTTTGTATAATTTGGGTATTAACCACTTATCAGATGTATCATTGGTAAATATATTCTCCCATATGGTGGGTTTCCTTTTAATTTTGTTGATGGTTTTTCTGTCATGAAGAAGCTTTTCAGTTCAATTGTAGTTCTATTCATTATTTGTTTCCTTTATTTCCATTGCCCTAGGAATCCTGTGGCAAAAATTACTGCTCTGAGAAATGTCTGAGATTTTACTGCCTATGTTTTCTTCTATTTTTTTATGATTTCATGACTTAAATTTAAGTATTTTATTCATTTTCAGTTTATTCCTATGCATGGTGTATGCTGGTGATCTAATTTTATTTTTTGCATGTATCTGCCTAATTTTCACAATAGCATTTCTTAAAGAATGCCTTTAACCCATTGTATGTTCTTGCCTCTATTGTCAAATATTTATTGAACATATAGGCATGGGTTGATTTATGACCTCTCTGTCCTGTTCCAGTTATCTATATGCGTGTTCTTACACCAGTAACAGGCTGTTATGATTACAGTGGCCTTTGAGTATAGTTTGACATCAGGTATTGTGACATTTCTAACTTTGATCTTCTCTCTTAAGATTGCTGAGGGTTTTTGGAGTCTTTTTGTTTCCATATAAGTTTTCAGGATATTTCTTCTAGACCTGTGAAATATGTCATTTGTATATTAATAGGAATTGCATCGAATCTATAGGTTCCTTTAGCTAATATGGACATTTTAAAGTTACCTTACATTTTGTTGTTGTTGTTGTTGCAATAGTAAATACGATTTTTTTCTTAGTTTCTCTTTCTGAGAGCTCATTGTTGGTGTATAGAAATGCCAGTGATTTCTGTATATTGATTTTGTACCCTGCTACTTTTCCAAATTCAGTTACTAGTTTTAGTAGCTTGTTGGTTGAGTCTTTAGGTTTTTCTATATACAACATTATATCATATGCAAATGAGAGTTTTACTTCCTCCTTTCCAATGTGGATGCCATTTATTTGTTCTATTTGATCGCTCTGACTAGGGCTTCTAGCACTGTGTTCAATAAGAATTCTAAAAGTAGACATACCTGTCTTTTTCCCCACCTTAAGAGAAATATTTTTAGTTTTGCACATTGTGAACGATGTTGGCTGTGTGTCATATATGACCTTCATTGCATGGTGGTATATTCACTTTATTTCCACTTTGATGAGAGTTTTTATCATAAATGTGTGCTGGGTTTTATCAAATGCTTTTTTCTTGCATCTATTATTATGATCACGTGGGTTTTATCCTTTATTTTGTTTATGTGGTATATCAGTCTTATTGATTTATGAATATTTTACCAATATTGCATCTCTGGAATATATCCCACTTGATCATGATATATGAACTTTTTAATGTTTTGTTGGATCTGGTTTGCTAATATTTTCTTACGATCCATTGTATTTCTTTGGTGTCAGTTGTTATTTCTCCTCTTTCATTTCTGACTTTATTTAGGTATTTATTTATTTATTTATTTATTTATTTATTTATTTATTTCTTGTCTGGTTAAATGTCTGTCAATCTTATTTATCTTTTCAAAGGACCAGCTCTTAGTTTCATTGATCATTTGTATTGTTTTCTTAGACATTATTTAATTTATTTCTGCTCTAATCTCTATAATTTCCTGCCTTCAACTCATTTTTGGCTTTGTTTGCTGTTTTTTTCCTGTTCTTTTATGTGTAAAATTATATTGTTTATTTGAGTTTTTTTCTTTTTTCCTGACATAGGTCTACAATGCTATGAATTTTCCTCTTAGCACTGCTTTCACATTGTCCCACAGATTTGGGGTTGTTGTGTTCTCATTTTCATTTGTTTCAAGGTAACTTTTAATTTCTTCCTTGATCTCATTGTTAACCCATTCATTGTTTAGTAACATGTTATTTAGCCTCCATGAATTTGTGCGTTTTTCAATTTTTGTTGTGGTTGATTTCTAATTTCACATCATTATAGCTAGAAAAGATGCTTGATATGATTTCAGTGTTATTAAATTAATTGAGACTGCTTTTGTCTCCTAACTTGTGGACTATCCTAGAAACTTTTCCATGTTCACTTGAATAGAAATTGTATTTTGCTGCTTTGGGATAGAATAGTCTGAAGAATTCAATTAAATCCATTTGATCTAGCGTAGCATTTAAGGCTACAATTTTCTTGTTGAATTTCCATCTAGAAGATCTACCCATTGATATCAATGGGGTGATAAAATCCCCTACTGTGACTTTATTACAGTCAAACTCTCCCTATATGCCCATCAAGATTTGCTTTATATATTTAGTTGCTCCTGTGTTCGGAGTACAGGTGTTAACCAGAGTTACATCCTCTTGTTGGATGCTCCTTTTATCCTTATAGTGTATATATCTTCACCTCTTACTATAGTATTTTTAAGTCTATTTTGTCATATATAAATATTGGTAGCCCAACATTTTTAAATTTGCATTTGCATTAAATATATTTTTTCATCTCTTTACATTGTGTGTATATCCTTTGTTCTTAGGTAAGTTTCTTGTAGACAACATAAATATAGGTTTTGCTTTCCTATCTATTCTGCCACCTGATGTTTTGTTTTTTGTTTTTTTTTGTCAGGAGCATTAAGCCATTTCCATTTAAAGTAAGTATTGGTAGGTGATTATTTATTGCCATTTTATTTTTTTTTACCTGTTTAATGTTTCTTCTTCTTCTTCTTCTTCTCCTTCTTCTTCTTCTTCTTCTTCTTCTTCTTCTTCTTCTTCTTCTTCTTCTTCTTCTTCGTCTTCGTCTTCCTCTTCTTTTTCTTCTTCTTTTTCTCCTCCTCCACTTCCTCCTCCTTCTTCAAGCTGGCCTTTTATCATTGCTTGTAATGCTGGTTTGATGGTAACAAATGCCTTTAGATTCCTCTTGTCCGAGAAGCACTATATTTCTCCTTCAATTTTAAATTATAGTCTTGCTGGGTTAAAGTAGTCTTGGTTGTATGACCTTATATTTTATCACTTTAAATTTTTCATGCCAGTCCTTTCTAGCTTGAAATGCTACTGCTGAAAAATAAGCTGACATTACTATGGGGTCTCCCTTGTAGGTAATTAACTGTTTCTGTAGTTGCTTTTAAGATTCTCACTTTGTTGTTAATCTTTGGCATTTTAATTTTATTGTGCCTTGGTCCATCTTGTTTGGGACACTTTCTGCTTCCTGGATGTATATTTCTTTTTTCTTAACCAGGTTAGGTAAGTTTTACGTCATTATTTCTTTAAGTACATTATTTATCCTTTGTTCTTTCTCTTCTCCTGGTAACCTTATGGTATGCAGATGTTGTTACATTGTCCCAAAGTTCCCTTAAGCTATCCTCATTCTTTTTACTTCTTTTTCCTTTTTTATATTTTTACTGACCTAATTGGGTGCTTTTTTTCTACCCTGTCTTCCAAATTGTAGATTATATCCTCTGCTTTATCGAACCTACATTTTATTCCTTCCAGTGTATTCTTGATGTCAGATCTGTTATTTTTTATTTCTGTCTGGTCTTTTTCATGGTTCCTATTTTTTTAATGCTGTTCAGCCTTTATAACCATTACTTTGAAATCTATTTCTGATAAATTGCTTTCCTCCATTTTACTTAGCTCTTTCTCCTGAGATTCATCATATTCTTTTATTTTGGGCTTGTTTCTTTGTCCCTTTGTGTTTGTTTCTCTGTATTATCTAGAACTGCTATGACTCCCAGTCTTCATAGGATTGCCTTATGTAATAGGTGCCCAGTGGGATCCAGTGGTGCAGTCTCCTTGATCTTTTGAGTTGGGTGCTCTAGAAATATCCATTGCATGGGTTATGTGGTCCCTCTTATTACATTTGGGTCTTGATTATTGTTGACCTGACCATGGGTGACATCAACACTCAGGCTGGCTGACTATGAGGCTCAACACTGACCATAGCATGTAAGCTATTGTACAAGTGCTAACAAAATAAAACAAAAGAAACAACAAGAACAACAACAAAATAATAAAAAAAGGAAAATGTAATTATAAAGTAAAAGAAACAAAGAATAATTAAAAATAAGAAATATAAAAATAATAAGAGAAGAAAAATGAAAATGAAAAGATATAAAATAAATAATATGTGAGAAAACAAAAGAATAAAAAGAAAAAAGAAAATAAAAAATGGAAAATAAATATATATTTAAAAAGAAAAAGAAATGGAAAAGAAAAAATCAAGAAAAGAATAAAAAATAAAAATGTAGAGTTTACTTTAGCAGTTTATTGCATGCTATTATATCTCTTTGGAGATTCTGTTTTTGAAGTTTTTTGGATCCCTCTCTCATATTATCTGATGTTGACCATTTGGTGTGTTGGTTCTGGGCCTCTTGGGAGTGACTATTGTAAGCCGATAACATATGTGGTCCATGCCTAGTCCTTGGCAATGTTTTTGAAGCTACAAGCAATCCACAGTTTGTGGTTGCCTATGATTGGCTTGGCTGTGTACGGGAAGGATCAAGCTGCATTTCAAGGCTGGTTTTTACTATCATAGGGCCAGGGGTGGGTGAGCAAATATCCCAAGGCACCAGAGATTCGCTTCCACTTGCCTCTGCTTGCTCCTACCTACTGGTTGGATGTTTAACTTAGTCACTGAAAAGGCTCAGTCACTGAAAGAGCTCCTGGTAAGTTTGGAGGGGATAAACCTGTTGTATCTCCTGTGACAGGGGTGGCCTTTTAGATTTCAGGGAAAATGGAGGGTGTGATTCCGTGCCGCAGAGCCACAATTCTAGGTCTTTCCCACATTTTTCCCTGACCTTGGTAGGGTGGATCCCTTATTTGTCAAGGGTACGGAGCCTCTCTTTCGCAGAGATTGGGTCTTCTGGAAGCTGGTAGGTTGTTTCTATCTTATCTCCTGTGAGAAGAAAGCACCAGTCAGGTTCACAGAAAGGTGTGGGAAATGGATATGCCCCAAAGCCAGTCACTGACATCTCCCGAGTCTGCCTAGACTTTTACGGTGACTCCTCAGTAGGGCTTAAGGGTCACAGGGTGGAGTGAGAGAAATTCAGAGGGTAGGGTATTTGCTTTACCCTAGACCAATGCTAGTCCGAGGGGATTGCTCTGCCCTAAAATGATGGCTGCCACAGATTTGGAGAATGAATCAGTATGGCGATCCTGGTAGCTGTTTCCCCACATCTCCCCCCAAGCCACAAGGTGTAGAGTCTCCCACGGTAACTCTGGTTTGTACTACCCTCCCTCTACTGAAGCCTACGTTGAGTGGTTGCAGACAAAAATTTATGCAGTGTCCCTTTAAGAGGGCATTTTTGTCTACTGTAGGCTCTGCCTCTCTTTGATGACAGAAACTCCAGGGCTTTTTCAAACCAGATCTTATGTGGGTAACTGTTCCTAGCTCTGGTGCTCTAGGTTAAGAAGCCCAACCTTGGGTTTAGGCTTTACGCATCTCAGGAGGAAACTCCTGAAGCTGATATATCTGCCCGTTATAACTTCGGCCACAGCCCATGGCTGCAGGGTCAATCCCTTCTGCATCTCCAGTCTTTCTGTTGGCCTCGAGATAGCTTCTTCTGCCTTTCATTGGTTACAAGTCTCATTTTCAGATGACCTTTACTTGGTGGTTCAGGGTGATTGTTTCCAAATTTAATTGTATTTCCAATTTGGTTCTTGGAGGTTGTGAGAGCATAAGATCCACCTTCTCTGCTACCATCTTGAAACTCCAAAAGCATAAAATTCGGAGTTGGATAGATCACACTTGGTTTTTTAACCTGCTAGAAATAAACCTTTCTCTAGTCAACGATGCCAATGAAAGCTGTTTTTATTTATTTTTAAAACATTCAGATGAAATAGAGAAGATGGTAACAAAGTAGGTAGGAGCTGAACCCACTTCCTCTTTACTCAAGTCAGGTCTTTACTAGTTGATCTTCTGAAAAGCAAAGTGAACGGTTGACAGAATCTTAGCTGATATGAAGTTTGGAAGTCAAACAGTACAGAGGACATTTCAAAACAGGTGGTGAAGAGGTTTTATAGGCAGACAGAGAAAGTTCCTGGGCATGGTGCCGGCAGCCATTGAGAACTCAGTCAGAGATAGCAGCCTAGGAGCTCCCTCCCCTCCCTGGGCTGGGAGCTACTTGGATATGCAAAGTCATGGGGAGAAACAGTCTACACGCACATGTGTGTGCACACACACGCAGAGCTAGCAGCACACCCTAGGTGCAGGGATAGACACTAACCATGAGAGTGCCACAGTGAGAGATATACCTTCTGCATCTAGATCTGGGGGAAAAAATAGAACCAGGACTAGCCAGGGCTGAGATAGGTTCTTGATGTATTGGAAAGGTGGAGCGTATGGAAAGCTGGGAATTTGCTAGGCACTGAGGTGGGAATTCCCAGAGAGACTTTCTTAAAAAGGGGAGCTAAGGTGTGCTGGGCAGGGACCCTGTGTGCACAGCTGCCCTGCCAACAAGGAGGGAGGACTGTGTGATTTTCTCCTGCAAAGCACAACTGGGCAGATTGATCGAAAGTGTTGCAAAGTGAAGTGGTTTCTTAGCCCCAGCTCAGCACAGCAGCTCAGGGTGGAGACTGCAGGCTGCAGCATACTGTGAGAGCAGTGAGGCTGGGAATTGTGCACTTAAGGTTATTTGAGACCAGACAAAGGGAGAAAATGAATAAGTACCTATCAATAATAATTTTAAATGTAAATGGATTAAATGATCCAATTAAAAGACATAGGGTAGCAGAATGGATAAGAAAACATGACCCACATATATGCTGTCTGTAAGAGGCCCACCTCAGAACAAAAAACCTACTTGGAATCAAAGTGAAGGGTTGGAAAAACTATGGTAAGAAAATGGATATGATAAAAAAGCTGGGGTAGCAATACATATATCAAACAAAATATATTTCAAAACAAAGGCCATATAAAGAGACAGAGAAAGACTCTTCATAGTACTTAATTGTACAGTCTATCAAGAATATATAAACATTGTAAACATATATGCACCCAGCACAAGAGCACCCAAATATATAAAGAAAATCTTGGGCACTTCAGGATATATGTAGACAGCAACACACATATACTAGGGGATTTTAACACCCCAATGTAAACAATGGAGAGATCTTCCAAAGAGAAGATCAACAAGGATATTTTGCCACTGAATGACACTCTAGATAAAATGGACTTAACTGATATGTACAGAACCTTTCACTTTAAGGAAGTAAAATATGCATTTGTTTAAATGCACATGTAATATTATCAAAGATATACAATATGGCAGGAAACAAAACAAGCCCCAACAAATTCAAGAAAATTGAAATCATATCAAGCATTTTCTCATATCACAATAGCTTGGAAGTAGAAAACCTCAAGGAAAAAAAACTAAAAAATAAATAAATAAATAAATAAATAAATAAATAACAAAAATAGCCAAATCCATGGAGACAGAATAATATACTAAACAATGAATGGGTAAACAGTGAGATCAAGGAAGAATTCAAAACGTTTCTGTAAACAAATGAAAATGAACACACTACAACCCAGAACCTATGGGATACAGCAACGACAATACTGAGGGGGAAGTTCATAGACACACAGGCCTACCTCAAAAAGATGAAAAATCTCAAATAAACAACCTAACCTACATCTACAAGAACAAGAGGAACAATAAAAAACAAAGCCCAGAGTGAGTAGAAGGAAGGAAAGAATCAAGATCAGGGAAGAATTAAATGACCTACAGACTAATAAAAACAATTCAAAGGATCAATAAACCCATCTCGTCCTTTGAAAAGATAACAAAAATTGATAAACCATTAACCAGACCCATCCAAAAAAAAAAAAAAAGTGAGAGAACCCAAATAAATAAACTCAGAAATGAAAGAGGAGAAATTACAACCAATACCACAAAGAAATACAAAGGATACTAAGGAACTACTCCAAACAAATGTAGGCTAAGAAATTGGAAAACCTGGGCAAAATGCACAAATTTATAGAAACATATAATCCTCCAAAACCAAGTCAAGAAGACGCAGAAAGCTTGAACAGACCCATAACAGCTAGTGAATTTGAAGCAGTAATAAAAAAATCTCCCAGCACACAAGAACCCTGGACTGGACAGCTTTACAAGTGAATTTTACAAAACATTTAAAAGAGAACTCCCACCTTTCAAAAATTATTTCAAAAATCCAAAGTAGGAAAACTCCCAAACTCTTTTTTATGAGGCCAGCATTATCCTTATTCTAAAACCAGATGAAGACACAACAAAGGAAGAAAAGTATAGGCCAATATCACTGATGAACATAGATGATAAAGTCCTCAAAATATTCACAAACTGTTTACAGAAATACATTAAAAACCTCATACACCATGATTAAGTGAGATTCATCCCAGGGATGCATGGATGGTATGATACATGCAAATCAATAGGTATAAAATATCACATAAACAAAATGAAAGAAAAAAATCACATGATCATATCAATAGATGCTGAAAAAACATTTGATAAAGTACAGCACCGATTTATGATAAAAACACTCAGCAAAGTGGGATTAGAGGGAGCATATCTCAAAATAATTAAAGCCATATACAAGAAAACTACAGGCAATATCATACCCAATGAGCAAAAACTAAAGAGTTTCCCCCTAAGATCAGGAAGAAGACCAGGGTGTCCATTTTTACCATATCCACCCAACATATTATTGGAAGTTCTAGCCACAATGATCAGACCAAAAAATAAATAAATAAATAAACAAAACAAAACCAATAACAACAAAGAAACTCAAATGCATCCAAATTGGAAAGGAGGGTGTAACACTAACACTGTTTGTGGATGATGTGATAGGGTACATAGAAAACCACAGAGGATCTAGAAGAAAACCACTCTATCTTATAAGTGAATTTGACAAAATGGTGGGATACAAAGTCAATATTCAGAAATGGAAGATATTTTGAATACTAACAATCAGAAGTAGAAATTAAGGGGGGAAATCCCATTTACCATAGCGACAAGAAAAATAAAGTATCTAGGAATAAACAATCAAGGAGATAAAAGACAGGTACCTATGGACCTACAGAATACTGAAAAAAGAAATTAAGGAAGAGAAAAATAATTGGAAGCATATACTATGTTCAAGGATCAGAAGAATTAACACTATTATAATGTCTGTGCTACCCAAAGTGTCCTAAAAATTCAACACAATCTCTATCAAAATACCAATGACATATTTCACAGATATAGAACAGTTATTTCAAAAATTTATATGGAACCATAAATGACCCTATATATGCTCAGCAATTTTGAGAGAAAAGAACAAAATAGGATGGGTCACTATACCTGATTTCTAACTATCTTACAAGTCTACTGTAATCAAAACAGCCTAGTACTGGCATAAGAACAGACACATGAATCAATGGAACAGAGCAGAGAGCCCAGAAATAAACCCATGTCAACATGGTCAATTAATTTTTGACAAATCAGGCAGGAGCTTAAAATGGGGTAAAAATAGCTTCTTCAATAATTGGTCTTGGGGGATTTGGACAAGTATATATACAGAAATATATATGAAACTAGACTACCACCTTACACAATGCACCAAAATAAACACAAGATGGAAAAAAGATCTAAATGTAAGTCATAATGCCATAAAAGTCCTAGAGGAGAATATGGGCAGGGAAATTTCAGCTATCCCACACAGCAATATTTTCACCAAAATGTCCCATAGGGAAAGGGTTATAAAGAAAGAATAAACAAAGGGGACTTCATCAAAATAAAAAGCTATTGCACAGCTAAAGAAAAAATCTACAAATGCAAAGGGAATCAACCATGTGGGAAAACATATATGCCAATGATACCTGGAACAATGGTTTGATCTCCAAAATATATAAAGAACTCACATAACTCCACTCCAAGAAGACAGACAATCCAATTAACAAATGGGCAAAGGACCTGAATAGACATTTCTCCAAGGAGCACATACACAGGGCCCAGAGGCACATGAAAGGATGCTCAACATCACTAGCCATCAGAGAGATGCAAATTAAGACCACAACGGGATACCATTCACATCAGTCAAAATAGTCAACATTAACAAAACAATAAACAACAATTGCTGGAGAGGTTTGGAGAAAGATAAATCCTAGTATATTGTTGGTGAGATTGCAGACTTGTGCTGCCACTGTGGAAAACAGTATGGAATTTCCTCAGAAGTCTAAAAATGGAACTGCCTTTTGATCCAGTGATTCCACTGCTGGAATTATTTCCTATGAATCCTGAAATACCAATTGAAAAGAACCTATTCACCCCCATGTTCATAGCAGCACAATTTACAATAGCCAAGTGCTGGAACCTATCCATGTACCCATCAGTAAATGAGTGGTTTAAAAAACTGTGCTATATTTACACAATGGAGTACTACACAGCAGATAAAATGAAGGAACTCCTACTCTTCACTACAGCATGGATGGAACTGGAGAGTGTTACACTGAGTGAAATAAGCCAAGCAGTGAAAGACAAATATCATATGATCTCACCTATAAGTGGAACTTAATCAACAAAACACAAAGGAGCAAAATAGAATCAGAGGCATGGAAATAAAGAACAAACTGACAGTGATGAGAATGGAGGGTAGAAAGGGATAATGGAAAAAGAAGGGGAAGGGGCAAGTCAAGGAACATTTATGAAAAACCCATGGGCATAGACAATGTGGTGGAGATTGTCTGTTGGGAGTAGGATGGGCAGGAAAGGGGAGAGCAATGGGGTAAAATGTGAAACAACCATAATTGAACAACAATAAAGAAAAAGAAAATTGAAAAAAATCATTAAATGAAAAATAATCAGCTTCATTTGCCAAATTTTCTAATGTCTGCATTTCTAAATTTGGAGCTCATATCAAGTAAAAAATAATATTTCAAATGGAGTGTGTTATAATGTATAATGTAAACTATGATTGAGAAATAAAATAAACTTTATAAATCACAGTAGTCAGGGAGAACTTAAGGGACTTACAATGAACCTCCTCATCCCCATGTAAATGTGTGATGTTATGCTATAAGCATAAGATTCTAAGGTAGGGGTTAGCAAACTATGTCTTATGGGTGAAATTCAGCTCAGTACCTGCTTCTTTATGGCCCACAAGTCCAAAGTAGTTTTATATGTATCAATAGTTGTGGAAAAAATGAAGGAGAAAAAATTCAGTGACATAAAATTAAATGCAATTCAAATGTATGTCTCCATTAATAAAATGTTATTGGAATACAACCAGGCTATCTGTTGATATATTTATTATCTTTGGTAGCTGTCCTCCTACAATGGAAAATTGAGTAGTTGGCTAAGGCTCTCATATTTGCTACCTGGCCCTCGACAGAAAATATTTGCTAAATTTTATCCTAAGGTCTCTATCTAGTAGGACCACATAATGCTTCTTCTTTGACTTGCTTGTCTTTTTGTCACCTTTATTTTCACTTACCCTTATATTCTATTGGCATGACTTCTGTTTGAACCATATATATTACATTTGAAATAAATTAAATTATGTACTTAAAACACAGCAACAACAGAGGACACTCAGCCTGTGTCAGTGTCTGTTCTTACTTCATTATTTTTCTCCATTGTACTTACTATAGAGAATTCAAATACACTGTGAAATTCTCTTTATCTTGATTCTCTGGATGTTTCTAGCAATGAATGTAGTTCCTTCTCTTTATCTTAAAAGCACTGAAGATCCATTTCAAAAAGTAATATAATCTGTCAATTCCTTCATCCTTGCAGGCTACCAGTAGTTATATGTTATCTCATTCTTTCTTCTTGGGAAATAGTTGGGTCATTCATACTATGATAAGAGTCACAAACATCCTTTTTCAAGGCATTTTCTTTCTCCTAGGCATAGATGTTCTCAGATTCCAGGAGATTAAATCCTGGAAAAATAATAAAATAGAAAGCAGTTGAGAAAAAAAGCCTTTGCTTCTGATAAGGACAAGAAAGTTGGCTTTTCTTTTTTTATTTTTTTTACCTTAAAACATCCAAATATTATAATTCTAGTAAACATTGGTATATATTGTTTATTTTTATATATTTGGTTTTTTCTTTCCATGCCAAACATGTCAAAATTGGTAAACATTTCTACTATGTCATTTTCTTGACAATATAAATGGATTTCCATTTTATATTGACATAGTATATCTTTAAAATTGATTTTACTATTAAAAATATTTTTAAGATACAATTCTTTCACATTATGTTTTTCTATCTGTGTGTGTTAGTACAGAAGTAAAGTATTTCCAAATATATAAGATAATATGTCTTAATTCCGTTAAAATATATTTTCTTTTTATTTTTTTATTGCTGTTCAAGTACAGTTGTCTCCATTTTCCCTTCACTGCACACCCCATACCCCAGCCACTCCCATCTCCCATCCTCAATCCTACTACTCTTTGGCTTTGTCCATGGGTCCTTTATACATGTTCCTTGATGACCTTTCCCCTTCTTTCCACCATTATCCCGCTCGTCTCTCCCCTCTGGTTACTGTCAGTTTGTTCTTTATTTCAGTGTCTCTGGTTATATGTTGCTTGCTTGCCTGTTTTGTTGATTAGGTTCCACTTATAGGTGACATAATATGGTATTTGCCTTTCACCACCTGGCTCATTTCACTTAGTATAATGCTCTCCAATTCCATCCATGCTGTTGTAAAGGGTAGTAGCTCTTTCTTTCTTTCTTTCTTTCTTTCTTTCTTTCTTTCTTTCTTTCTTTCTTTCTTTCTTTCTTTCTTTCTTTCTTTCTGCTGTATAGTATTCCATTGTGTAACTATACCATCATATTTTGATTCACTCATTTACTGATGGGCACTTAGGTTGCCTCTAGCACCTGGCTATTGTAAATTGTGCTGCTATGAATATTGGGATGCATAGGTTCTTTTGAATTGGAGTTTCAGGATTCTTAGGGTATAATCCCAGCAGTGTAATTGACAGGTCAAAAGACAGTTCCATTTTTAGTTTTTTGAGGAAGTCCCATATTCTTTTCCACAGTGGCTGTAGCAGTCTGCGTGTAACAGGGTGTCAGCTGGGGGATGGGAGACGTGGAACAGGGCCATTGAGAGTTACTTTGCATATCAATAATGGCAGACTAGTCTCATAGCCTGAGTGGAGCCAGAAAGGTATGCATGACTTTAACCCATGTTATAACTGGCAAACAGCTCCCCAGGTTAAAATGCCTGCTCAGGAGCTTGGAGATGGTTCACTCCATGCCACGGGGCCACACCTGCCAGGACTAACTATGGAAACCAAGAAAGGCAGAGAATATGGGAGTGCTAGCAGGTGTAGCAGATTGTGAGAGGAGTTGGAAATGGGATCACGGAGGAGGTTCCAGGCTGGGATTTAAAACTAAAGGCAGGCCATCATGAGTAACAAGGTGGACAATGTGAGATAAGACTGGGGTGGGGGGTAATGCAAGACCATGAGGGAAGAAAAGGGTGAAAGATCTCTCACTGGTGAGTCACGAGGAGTTGCCACATGGTTTTGGATTAATAACTGGAGATCTCAGCTACACAGCTGATGGTGCTAGGAACCATGGGAGGCATGCCCAGTGGAGCACAGACTACCAGGACAAACCAGGAGTCTAGCTGAGCTACAGATTTCTATTTCCTTTCCTGAGATTTGGTACCTCTGACTGGCCTGACTGGTCTGATTATCCTAACTGGGCAAAGAGGGGAAGGTAGGACTGTGTGTGTTGGTGGGTGTTTTAAAGGAACTTTGAGATTTAACAGTGACATTCTGCCATTACGCTAAACCTGTATAAGTTTTGAATAAATAGTTCCTTTCCTTTCCAGCAAACTCTGGCATGGAGGGCCATAATTCCCAACACCTGGTAGCAGGCAAAGAAGAACCTAGGACAGAGGGACACCGGAGGAGGGAGCTTGTTTCTGTAACAGTATCTTGGCCCCTAAATGACTCCATATTCTGTAACATGCATTCTCACCAACAATGTACTAGGGTTCTGTTTTCTCCACAACCTCGCCAGCACTTGTTTGTTGATTTGGTTATGATGACCATTCTGACCATTGTGAAGTGGTATCTCATTGTGGTCTTAATTTGCATCTCTCTGATGGCTAGTGATGCTGAGCATCCTTTCATGTATCTCTGGGCCCTGTGTATGTCTTCCTTGGAGAAGTGTCTGTTCAGGTCCTTTGCCCATTTGTTAATTGGATTGTTTGTCTTCTTGGAGTGGTGTGAGTTCTTTATATATTTTGGAGATCAAACCATTGTCCCAGGTATTACTGGCAAATGAATTTCCCATGAGGTTGGTTCCCTTTTCATTTTCTGATGTTCTCTTTAGCTGCACAGAAGCTTTTTATTTTGATGAAGTCCCATTTGTTTATTCTTTTCTTTATGTCCCTTGCTCTAGGGGACATATCAGTGAAAATATTGCTGCATGGAGTATCTGTTATGATACATTTCAGTTGTAGTCTAGGCTGTATCTGCAAGGTCAAAGGCCAATTATCAGTGCATGGGTTGATTTTAAACCTCTTTCAGATTGATATGAAGCACAGATGTGCACAGCAGTAAGTGCACAATATGTGGGCATGCACCTTATCTTCCAAAGTGGTAGTTGAAAAGGCACTCAACCTAATTAGCTCTCAAAAATGATTTAGAAGAACATAAACTAGGAGGAGAGGCAGAGTCAGACAATCTGTTGCTAAGTTTTGAAATAGAAACATGTTGTTAGTATAGAGTCTTAAAAAAGTTTCACACGGGCCAAGAGAATGATAAAACAACACTCAGGGTCAATCTCTACTGTGACTCAGTCAGCATTAGTCTTTTTAAGACTCTGCTGTTAGTTTAACAGAGCTTTTTTTTTTCAGTATTCATGGTATAGTCTATGAGCTTCCCTGTCCTTGACTACATCTGCCTGTGTCCAGTTCTTTTAGTGCCTCTGGTTTTTGTGTCTCATGATTTATTTATGGAACCTAACTTTAAATCCAGCTTCTCCTCTTGTTAATTTTTGTCTTTATCCTGGACTATGCCTTTCCTCTTAAAATTTTAACTGAGATTTACTTGTTTTAGGTTGTACTGCAAAAAAAGTTCAGAAAAAAAAATCTGAAAGAATGATGATAATGACAAAATTAGTGATAGTTCGTATTCATGAATGCCTGAAAATGCACTGTTTTCTCAAGTCAACCTGGGAGTTTTGTTGTTTAATATCAGGACTTTCTTCTCTCCTAAAGAACAATTCCTTATAATCTATTATAAGGAATTATTATAAAGCTATTTTAATATATAATAAATATATTATATATAAATACATAATATATTAACATGCTTTATTTATATATGATAAATATATTAATCATTATATTTATATAGTATATATTAGTATACATGTATAAATAATATATAATATATAAATATATAATATATAAATAAATGTGGTTTATACATATATAAATAAATATATATAAATTATAGAATATAACTTCCTAAGACATTCTAGCAAATAGTAATAGGATGCTTTGTGAACTACATATTTAGAATACTATAAACTCTGGTAACATTCATTTTTATTCTTTAATATGGAAAGTAAAAATTTTTGTCATCACAAATAATCTGAATTAGCTGAAGGTGTTGTGTAGACATAAAATAATTTTCTATGTTTTATACATTATTTAACTTTCTTTTTAGATTATCAGCCTATAAATTTAGGAGAAATACAAGACCCCTTTTCTGAAACTGAAAGTTGGATGGAAGCCTAGGTTTGCATTCTGGCCCCAGTCTTCTGTGCAGTCATGGACAATTTATTCAATCTAACCCCATTCCCATGTGCAAAAGGTTATAGTATGTATTAATTGAAATTATGTTGGTCAGAACATATTCACCAATACCTCTGGGGTTAATATCCAAATTTTATAAAGAACTTACAAAAATCAACACCAGAAACAAACAATACAGTTACCAAATGGGCAAAGGACCTGAGTAGACACTGATCCAAGAGAACAAACTGATGGCCAATACACAGATGAAAAAACTCTCAACATCACTAATCATCAGACAAATTCAAATTAAAACCACAATGAGATATCACCTCTCACCTGCCAGAATGGCCATCGCCAATAAATCAATAGAAAACAAGTACTGGTGAGGATGTGGAGAAAGGAAACCCCATCTGCACTGTTGGTGGGAATGCAGGCACTGTGGAATGCAGTATAAAATTACCTCAGAAAATTAAAAGTGGAACTGTCTTATGATCCAGCAAGCCCATTTCTGGGAACTTATCTGAAGACACATGAAACACTAAATTGAAAGAATATATGGACTCCTATGTTAATTGCAGTGTTTATTACAATAGCCAAGATTTGGAAGCAACTCAATTGTCCATCGGTTTATGAGCGAATAAAACAGCTATGGTACATTTACACAGTGGAATTCTAACCACTTGACCATAAAAATAAGAAAATTTTACCCTTTGTGATTACATGGATGGGCTTGGAGAACAACATGCTAAGTGAAATAAGCCAATCAGAGGAAAACAAATACCATATGATTTCACTCATGTGTGGAATCTAATGAACAAACTAAACTAACAAGCACAACAGACCCAGACTCATAGAGAGCAGGATGACAGCTATGCAGGAATGGGTGGGGATGGAGGGCTTGAGGAAAAAAAAAAATTAACTCATGGCTATGGAAAATAATGTGGTGATTGTGAGGGGTAGATGGAGGTGGAAGAGGATATAAGGGGGATAAATAATAATAGGAAAACAAATACAATAAAATATAAACTATTAAATATGCACAATAAAGTAGATAGTAAAAATCACTATATTCCCTCTGTCTTTCCCCTGAAAAAATTTATTATTTCGTACTTCCTTTCAATGCTAGTACTAATAGTTGGATTAACTCCGAACTCTTTCTCAGTCTTACTAGATACTTCCTTCCTGCATTATACTTTTTACTATTCAAATTCCCCACACATTTGTACTTCAGGCTTACTTGTATTTTGTAGTGAACCACACCGTGAATTTCATTACTAAGAAGTACTCCCATTTCTTCTCTCTGCTATTTTTTTACCTTCTGCAGAAGATTTCCTTCAGCTAAGAATAATCATGTATCCCCATTAGAGAACAAAGTACCAAAGTGATTTCTCCATTCTGAAGTTTCTCTCAGAGACATTTACTTTCCCAGCATCATATTATACAGTTGCAAGAGAATACATTCCCACATTTAACCAAAATCAAACTTCTGCCCTCTAAAAAACTTAAGGAAAATATAAAGTTTTAAATGAAACAAATATATATATATATAATTTTCAACTGTGACTAATTATTCAATTATTTTTGTGAGCAATCAGATTTTTTCTCAGATTCTCTTGATTTTATTAGTCAGAGATACTTCTCTCTCTCTCTCTCATACACAGAAAAACAAGCACACAACACACACATTGTATGTGGGTCAGAGAGATGAGAAAGGAGCTTTATTTAATATAATAAAAATGCACTATTGTTTTTATAAATGCAGTTCCTACCACATAACCTCTCTGAAATATTTAAATGTGCAAATGTATATTTTACATATTTAAATTTTCTTCTTGATTAGCACAAATAGGATAGATGCTGAATGGTTTGATTTCCAGTTGGGGCCTTGAGAGTCTCTGCATTGTAATTTCAATCAGAAATCCAGGATTTCATTGGTTGCTGCTCTACTAGAGAAGCCAAGAATTAGTTTCCTTCTATCTGGGTAAGTGGAATGTTAGCCTATCATTTCTGAAAGCAGAGTCATGTTAATTATAGAGAAAAATATTTTCTGCAAACTTCTAGAGGGAAGTAGTGAGGAAAATTCTAAAGCAAAATGCTAATCGTCTATCAAAATTTGTAGGTGATGCTGTACCAAACCAATGTGTTGTCACACCAGTCAGCACTACAGTTCTCCTCTCAGACTCAAGTCTGGTAGGAGTAGAAATTCAAAGCCATGTTTACTTTTTTTCATTATTTAAAGTAGGTTGTAGGAATGTGTTTTCTAATGAGAAAGTTGAGGTTCACAAGGTGCATTAACTTGGACCAAACTATTCTGTTCAGTTTTATCCTGAATATAAGCAATGTTGGTTTCGTTAAGGAAGGCCTGAGATAATAAATCTACAACCTCACAATAATGTTACCATTTACTTGTCTTTTATCAAAACTGAGTGCCATAGACTAAATGTTTGTGTCTTCCCAAGATTTATGTGTTGAAATCCTAACACCCAATGTGATGATGTTGGGGAATGGAGCCTTTAGATTAATGACCTATAGGAGAGACTTGCAAGATACTCCCTTGATGGTTCTTCTGTGTATTTATAAACCTACAAGAAGAGCGTGGTCTGGATCCAGAAGAGGGCCCTCACCAGAACCCAACCATGCTTCATCCTCAACTTAGACTTCCAACCTCCAAGGACTAAAAGAAATAAATTTCTCTTGTTTATGATTTGCCCAGTCTATGGTACATTTTTATAGCAGCCAAAACTGACTAAGACCCTAAGTATTTATTTAAAATACAAAATTATGATTTTCTGACTTGATTTGACACATTTGATACTCTGTGATTCAGAGTATCACAATTGAGACAGTGTTTTTGCTGGTAGACAACAGCGAATTCTCATGTACATATGTGCTTTTTCTTCATACTTTGTATTTACCTGACACCATCTTCACTACAATTGTACTTTTCTGCCTGAGATACTCACTCCTTAGCTATATCATTTCCTGTTTGTATGAGGTTTGTTCAACTCACTGAATCATAGCCTCCATGAATATCAGGACGAAGGACTAGATATTCTATCCCTAAACCTTCAGGAAATATGGTAATGAAATAAAACATTGATTTTACCTTGTTGGAGATTATTTCAATCACAGACCAAGCTGATGATTCCCTGCATTCTCAAGTTACTCAGTTCTTGTGTGTGTGTGTGTGTGTGTGTGTGTGTGTGTGTGTGTGTGTATTTTTAATCGGTGTTCACTTACAGTTGTCCCATCTTTCCCCCCATTGCTCTCCCCTACCCCATCTCCCCCACTCCCCCAATCCCACCATTGTCCATGCCCATGAGTCCTCTATCCATGTTCCTTTGCTTGCCCCTTCCCTTTCTTTCCTCCCTTTTTCCCCTTCCCCTCTGATCACTGTCAGTTTGTTCTTTATTTCCAAGTCTCTTGTTCTGTTCTGCTCACAAGTTACTCAATTTTATTTGATAATATATCTGTAGTACTATACCAATCTGCCCAGATTTATACATGTAATTGGTTGGACAGCATCATCGTCCTTCAGTAATTTAATCATACTTATTTAATACTGAAGGAGTGTTTACTGTGCCTATGCTAGGCCCTGAGGCTACGATAGTAACAAGATAGTTCTGGTCTTAGACCCCTTGCTGTGCTCATCATTTCTGTTGTACCCTGTTTCTTTGTTCTCCATTTCCTACCTGCTACACCTCTCTTCCAGTTATATGGCTTCTTCCCTTAGTGCCCAGTGATGCCCTCACATCTGCCCCTTAATCTGACATAGATCTTCAAGGATTGACTTGATTTCCACCTTGAATATCATCTACACTGACTGCAAGCTGACACAGATCCCCTCAACTCAACTCCTGGCTTTGATCCTTCAGGCATCAGAGCCCTTTTCAGCAACAACAACATTCCCAGTTTTGACAATGGATTGAAGAAGGGGTTCATAGCAGAGTGGAGGACTTAGGCTCAGGCCTACAGTCAATAAACAGGATGTTTTGGCTTCTGTGACAGGACTCCATCCCTGGAGTCTTCCTGAAACCGAATCACACAGTGCCTGCACATGGTACCCTACTTAGTTTTCAGGCCACAGTAAAGAGTGAGCACAGACTATCAATGCCCCTGCAGTCATCACCTTAAGATGATGATTACCCCTTTGTGTTTCTTCAGTGTTGTTATTTCAGTAGTTTACAACTATAACTCATTTCCAAATTCTTTATTTGGTGCCAGTTACTATGGATGTTGAAAAAATTTCACAAGGTAGCACAAACAAATACCATAAAATAACAATGTCTTTATTTAACAAAAATTCATACTCTACAGGAAACAGGACATTTGTGCTGATGAATTCTAGTAAGAAATCCCTTCTATTATCATTACCACCACCTCTAATACACACACACACACACACACACACACACACACACACACACTGAATCTCAACTCAACAAATAATAATTTAAAATAACATAAAGTATGTAATGCCAAATAGCCATTATTACATGCTAGTCACACATACAACATCTGTGTAACTGAACTCTAGTTACTGTCTAAGAAATAATCCATCGAATTATTATTACATTCTTATGGGTAAGTACTGTCCTTTTCACATATGAGGGAGCTGAGGCACAACAAATTTAAGTAATTTGTTCCAATTTCCATAGAATGTAGATGTTGAATGTAGATTTAAACCCAGGGAATTCAACTTTGGGGACTATCGTCAAAAGTTCTCCCATTTCTGTTTCCCATGTGATTACTAAGGGAATATGATACATTTATTCTAGCATTAATATTATTCTGCACAAAGCTAGATAGAATATCCATTCTGGCCAGTAACCGCTAGTTGCTAAAGATTGAAGTGAAATTGGATACTCTCTGGTTTTAAGGTATTGTAGTCTAATGGGTAATAAGTATAAATATTGACAAATATTTGCATTTTAATAAAGGCTATAACAGATCACAAAAGGCTCCATAGTAGCAATAATGACTGTCTCAATCCTCACAATATAATGGATGTTGTAATTGAAATAAAAAACATTTTCAGTATCACCTGTCTTCCAGAAAGTTATCAAGGTGGAGTGGAAAGAGAATGAAGTATATAACAGATAGAACTATAAGAAACTGTGTAAGGGAAAAGGATGAGTTTGATAAACTCAAAAATTTTAAGAATGAATTATGATTAAAAAAGGGGGGGATGATGAATTATAAAAGAACCCAATGATATATCAATCAATGTAATGTGTCAACTTGATTTAACTGTAGATATATACTAGTTAAATTAAGAGCAATGGTATATGGGACAGTGACACTATCATTTCATAGTGCCTTCATATGTATACATATTTACATATATCATCTTAATATGTATGCAAAAGATGTTCTGGTAATTTTTTTTACTTTATTTATTAGCAATATCTTCTCCACGAGCTTCCATTTTATTACCTGTTAAAGGAAAAGAGGAATAGTTTATTGTTAACGTGAGCTTAACTTTTCACTGGATTCGGCAGCACTGAGAAAAAAATAATGCAAAATCTACACAATACAATAAGTTTTACAAGAATTTAATTAGGGCATAAATCCTCTGGGCTTGTGCAGATGGTTTCTTACTAGGAAATGATTTAGAAAGTATTTGATTAAGTAAAGAAAAACACAAAGGAGAGTGTCCCATTTATGACTCTATATTCATATTCTCTTAAATAGTAAATATTATTGGCATTTATAGTTCATCATTAAAATTATTAATTTTATTATTAAGGAACTTACATGTCATGTGTAGATCAGGTGATTTTAAATCTGAGAAGTGAAACAATCCCATCTGACATAGAAAGTGTCAGTGAGGTAGGTGGGAACTGAGTGCACATGCCTGTGCACCCAACTGGGATACCTAGCCCATCTCCCGAAGAACAGAGTGAACAGCCAACAGAATCGCAGTTGATATGAAGTTTGGAAGCCAAAGGTTGCACAGGATGCTTAAAAAATGGATGGTAAGGTTTTGTATGCTGACAGGAAGGTCCCTGGGTCTTGTGCTGGAGACCATGGCTGCTGCAGGAGCTTTGGAGGAGAGCCAGGTTAGTGATTGTAACCTAGCAGCTCCCTCCCCTCCCAGAGCAGGGAAGCCACAGACCCACACCAGGAGAGACCTGGACACTTAAAGTCTCTGGAGGGAAAAAGAGACAGTAAGAGACACACAGCTGGTGGCGCACCCAGGCTGGGGTGGTAGTTGTAAGCTGGGACAGTACCAGAGAAATTGGGGAGCCAGGTGACACCTGGAGTTGGGAGAACAGATGGGCTGCCACTGGCTGTTAACCCAGATAGTCCTGTGACTGGTCAGAGAGTTGGTCTGTGTGGAAAGCCAAGTGCTTGTTAGGAATAGCAGGTGGCACTCAAGGGGACTTCTCTGAAAAGAGGATCTCTGCCTCTGTGCAAAACCCACACATAGACAGGGACCTCACACACATGGTCCTCCAGCCTACAGTGGCAAAGCCGGCAAAAAAGGAAGAGTGGGGGCGTGATTTGCTCCCCTTCAGGGAGCCTCATGGATTGGTCAAAGGTGGGGCAGCAGGAGCTCAGAGAGGTAACAAGCATCCAGAGGGACTTCTTTCAATAGGGGAACTGAGCTACCCTCCAAGGACTTCGCACATGCACAAGCAATGGCCAGGCCAACAAAGAGAGTCATAAAAAAATGGGGAGATAAAGAAAGAATAAGCAATCAAAAGGAATGGAAGACCTCCACTAAAAGACCTAAATGAAATGGAGGCAAGCAAACTATCAGCTATAGAATGCAAAAGAATGCTGATAAGGATGCTTAAGAAACTCACAAACAACTACATAGAACTGAGTGGGAACCACAACAGTATGAAAATGGAAATTGAAACTATAAACAAGAATCAGAAAGAAATGAAAATGCAATATCTGAAATTTAAAAAAAAATACACAAGAAGGATATATAAGCAGGCTGGATGAAACTGCAGATGAAATTAGTGAGCTGGAAGACAAGCTAGAGAAAAATATCCAGGTAGAGCAACTCCATGAAAAAATACTGAAAAAAACATGAAGTTAGCTTAAGGGAACTGCAAGACAATGTAAAACACAACAACATTTGAATCATAGGAATACCAGAAAGAGAAGAAAAGAACAAGACATAGAAACCCTGTTTGAAAAAATGACAGAAAACTTCCCTAATATGGAGAGGGGAAAAACCATGCAAGTTCAGGAAGAACAGAGAGTCCCAATCAAGATGAACCCAAAGAGGTCTACCCCCATACGCATCATAATTAAAATACCAAATTTTAAAGGCAAGAAGAGAATCTTAAAGGCAGCAAAGAAGAAACAAGAAGTAACATACAAGGGGGCTCTGATAAGGCTAACAGTTTATTTCTCCACAGAAACACTGCAAGCCAGAAGGGAATGGCAAGAATATTCCAAGTAATGAAAAGCAAAGATCTGCAACCAAGACTATTCTACCCAACAAGTCTCTCAATTAAAATGGAAGGCAAAATAAAGAGTTTCCCAGACAAAAGGAGGCCGAAAGAATACACCCATACCAAAATAACACTGTAAGATATGCTAAAGGGACTGCTTTCAGAAGAGGAAGTAAAAGAGCAAGAGAGTTAGGAACATAGGCACAAAATGGGGAAATTAATAAGTAGCTATCAATAATTACCTTACATATTAATGGATTAAATGTTTCAATCAAAAGACATAGGGTTGCTAAATGGATAAGAAAACATGTCCCACACATGTACTGCCTACAAGAGACCCACTTCAGAATAGAGACCTACACAGACTAAAAGTGAAGGGTTGGAAAAGAATATTCCAAGCTAATGCACAGGAAAAAAAAGTTGGGACAGCAATACTTTTATCAGGCAAAATAGGCTTCAAAAAAGACCATAAAATTTTCACAGCATAACATTTCATAATACTCAAGGGAAAGATCTATCAAGAAGACATAGACATTATAAACATATATGCACTGAACATAGGAACACCAAAATATATAAGTGAAATCTTGGGGAACTACTAGAAAAATATAGATAGCAATGTCCTTATACTAGGGGATTTTAATACCTTTTAATCATCAATGGATAAACTTTCCAAAATGAAATATCAACAAGGATTGTGTGACATTGAATACTACCCTAGATCGAATGGACTTAACTGATATATACAGAAACTTCCATCCCAAAGAGGCAAAATACACATTCTTTTCAAATACAAATGAAATATTATCAAAGATAGGCCACAAGATAGGACACAAAACAAGCTTCAACAAATTCAAGAAAATTGAAATCATATCAAGCATTTTATCATAATGCAAGGTCCTGAAACTAGAAATCAACCTCAAGGAAAAGCTCAAAAACACTCAAACTCATGGAGACTGAATGGCATGCTATTAAGCAATTAATGGGTTAATAATGAGATCAAGGAAGAAATCAAGGAAGATCAAGGAAGTTTTTGGAAACAAATCAAAATGAATACAAAAGGGTCCAAAACTTATGGGACACAACAAAAGCTCTCCTGAGATGGAAGTTCATAGTGATACAGGCCTACCTAAAAAAGATAGAAATATTTCAAATAAACAATCTAACCCTACATCTACAAGAACTGGAATAACAACAGCAAGAAAAGCCCAGAGGGAGTAGAAGGAAAGAACCAAGTTCAGAGCAGGATTAAATGACATAGAGACTAAGAGGACAATTCAAAGGATCAATAAATCCAGAGGCTAGTTCTTTGAAAACATAAACAAAATTAACAAGCCTTTAACCAGACTCATCTAGAAAAAAAGAGAGAAGATCCAAATAAATAAAATCAGAAGCGAAAAGGAGAAATTACAAGTTATACCAAAGAAATACAAAGGATTCTAATAAATTACTATGAGCAACTATATGCCAGGAAATTTTAATATCTGGGTGAAATGGACAAACTTCTAGAAAAATACAATCTTCCAAAACTGAATCAAGAAGAAGAAGGCTAAATGGGCTGATAAAGCTAGTGAAACTGAAGTATAATCAGAAAAATCAGCACACAAAATCCCTGGACCAGATGGTTTCACCGGAGAATTTTACAAAATATTTAAAGACAAGCTAATCCCTTTCTTTCTAAGACTATGCCAAAAAGTCCAAGAAGAGGGAAGACTCCAAACTCTTTTCACAAAACCAGCATCATCTGAATCTCAAAACCAGATAAAGACACAAGAAAGAAAACTACAGACTAATGTCACTGATGAACATGTATGCTAAAACCCTCAACAAAATATTGTCAAACCGCATTCAGCAATATATTTAAAAGACCATACACCACGATCAAGTGAGATTCATGCCAGGGATGCAACAATGGTACAATATTTGCCAATCAATGTAATACATCACATAAACAATAGGAAGACAAAAATCACATGATCATATCAAAAGATGTACAAAAAAGCATTTGATAAGGTATAGCATCCATTTGTGATAAAAACACTCATCAAGTGGGATTAGAGGGAGCATACCTCAAAATAATAAAAGCCACATATGAGAAACCTTCATACTCAATGGGAAATAACTAAAAGCTTTCCAACTGAAATCAGGAACAAGCTAAGGATGTCTGCCTTCACCACTTCTATTCAACATAGTATTGGAAGTCCTAGCCACAGTGATCAGAAAAGAAAAGGAAATAGAAGACATCCAAATTGGAAAGGGAAAAAAGAAGCTGTCATTGTTTGCAGATGACATGACAGTGTACATGGAAAATCCTATAGACCCCGCCAAAATTCAACTCGACCTATTAAGTTAATTTGACAAAACAGCGAGATACTAAGTCAATATTCAGAAATTGAAGGCGTTTTTGTACACCAACAAAGAACTATCAGAACGAGAAATGAGGAAAAAATCCCATTTTCTATAGCAACAAGAAAAATAAGGTACCTAGGAATAAACTTAGCCAAGGAGGTAAAAGACCTGTACTCAGAAAACTGCACATCCCTGAAGAAAGAAATTAAAGAAGACACGAATAAATGGAAATACATACCATGTTCATGTATTGGAAGAATTAACATCATCAAAATGTCCACAATACCCAAGGCAATTTATAGATTCAACACTATCCCTATTAAAATACCAATGACATAGTTCACAGATACATAACAAACATTTCACATATTTATACGGAACCATAGATGACCCCAAATAGCTGCAGCAATTTTGAGAAAGAAGAGCAAAGTAAGAGGGATCATAATACCTGATATCAAACTATATTATAAGGCCATGGTAATCAAAACAGCCTTGTGCTGGCAGAAGAATAGGCACATAGATCAATGGAACAGAATAGAGAGCCCATAAATAAACCCAAATCTCTATAATCAATTAATTCTCAATAAAGGGGGCAGAATCATAAAAAAGGAGTAAAAATATCTTCTTCAGCAAATGGTGTTGGAGGATCTGAATAGCTACATATAAAAAAAATGAAACTCGATCAGCAACTTGCACCATACACAAAAATGAACTCAGGATAGATAAAATACTTAAATATGAGTCACAATACCATAAAAGTCCTAGAGGAAAACATAGGCAGGAAAATCTCAGATATTCCACACAGCATTATTTTCACTGATATGTCCTCTAGAGTGAGGGACATAAAGGAAAGAATAAACAAATGGGACCTAATCAAAATAAGCTTCTGCATGGCTAAGGAAAACATCAACTTAAATGATAAGGGCATCAACTGCATGGGAAAATATATTTGACAATGATAACTTAGACAAGGGTTTGATCTCAGAAATATACAAGGGACTCACATGACTCCACTGGAGGAAGACAAATAACTCAATTAAAAAATGGGCAAAGGACCTGGAAAGACAACTCTCCAAGGAGGACATACAGAGGGCCCAAAGACATTTGAAAGGATGTTCAGCATCAGTAACCATCAAAGAGATGCAAATAAAAACCAAGATGAGATACCACTTTACACCAGTTGGAATGACCATCATAACCAAATCAACAAAGAAGTGCTGGTGAGGTTGTAGAGAAAAAGGAACCTTAGTACACTGTTGTGGGAATGCAGACTGGTGCAACCACTGTGGAAAACTGTATGGAATTTCCTCAGAAGACTAAAAATGGAACTGACTTTTGACCTGGCAATTCCACTGTTTGGATTATACCCTAAAAATCCGAAGAACAATTAAAAAGAACTTATGCACCCAAATGTTCGTAGCAGCACAATTTACAATAGCCAAGTGTTGGAAGCAGCCTAAGTACCCATCAGTAAATGACTGGATCAAAAAAATATGGTACACTTACACAATGGAATACTACACAGTAGAAAGGAGCTCCTATCTTTTGTAACAGCATGGACGTATATCGAAAGCATAATGCTAAGTGAAATAAGCCAGGCAGTGAAAGACAAAGATCATATGATCTCATGTATAAGTGGAACCTAATCAACAAAACAAGCAAGCAAGCAAAATATAACCAGCGGCACTGAAATGAAGAACAAACTGGCAGTAACCAGAGGGGAGGGTGGTGAGGATAATGGGGGAAAGAAGGGGAAGGGTCATCATGGAACTTTCCTGGACACCTGGACAAAATCAAAGAGGGTTAGGATTGAGGGTGGGAGGTGGGGAGGGGTGGTGTGACAGAGAGAGCAGGGGGTGTGGAACTGGAGACAAATGTACTTGAACAACAATAAAATAATAAATAATAAAAATAAATATATAAAACCACCTCATGTGCCATTTTAGTTTGAAAATTTATGTCATGGGCTATGTTTTCAAAATTTAAAATATATGTTATTATTTTATGTGTTTTCATCTTTAAGGACAGATCAAGCTCCTTTATGTGTTTTCTTTTCAAGAATAATATATTTACACGATGGTCTCTAAGGTACCCATCAAACTCCCAGCTGCCCTCAATCAACTATTAAAATCACCTCCTATGTACCTCTCTGCTCTCACTCTTTTCTCCCTATATCTATTCTCTTCAAAAGAGCATCCAGATCACCCTTTTGAAACAAATCAATCATGTCACATCAAAGCTAAATTTTTTCCAATAGTTTACTATTTCTTTTCATGATAAACACAAATACCAAAAGAATAAAGCCCTGCAAGGTTTGACCCTCAGTATGACAGAAGTGATTGCTATTAAAGAGTAATTAGAAAAAATAGAAACCTAGATTTGTAGTACTTGGACCCTTTCTTCATGGTAAGATACCCATGAAAGATAACAACTTAAGGTATGTTTCCCCAGAGGCAGTGGGGTTGTTTTTATTTATTTCTTATAATTAATTTACTTTATTTTATTTTTTCCATTACCATTTATCCCCCTTATGTCCTCTTCCACTCCCACCCACCCCAGTCCCACCCCCTGCAATCACTGTTGTCCGTCTCCATGACTTTCTTTCTTTTTTTTTCTCTATCCCTCCACCCCTCCAACTCCTACCCCACAGCTATCAATTTGCTCTCTATCTATGAGTTTGTCTCTATTTTGCTTGTTAGTTCAGTTTATTCATTAGATTCTACATATGAATGAAGTCATATAGTATATGTGTTTTCCTGACTGGCTTATTTCACTTAGCATAATGTCCATCCATGATGTCTCAAAAGGTAAAATTTTCTTCTTTTTATGGCTGAGTAGTATTTCATTGTGTAAATGTACCATAAAACTTTTATCCACTCATCTACTAATGGATACTTGGGCTGTTTCCAAATCTTAGCCCATCGCAGTAAATAATGCTGCAATGAAAATAATAGTTCTGAAGAAACCTGAAACCTAGAGGGAATTTTTAAACTTTTAAAGTTAAAATCTCATTATAAAATTAAAATGCTAATACAAATAGGTTATTTGAAAACGAGAGGGAGAGAAATTTGTAAGCTTTCACACCTTTTGATGGTATAATACTTTCCTTTATTTCTGAGGTCCTCTTGTCCATTCCCAAATTTTACTTTGTTGGAGACTCTTTGGGGTCAGAAAGAATGAAGCTCTAATTTTGAGATGTGAGACATCCTTGCAGATATTAGGAGGTGCATTCTTGGACAAAATAGTCTTCTCAGTAAAACTCTGTTCTCCTCACTGAGGCAGTGAGAAACCATGCATGTGTGTAAGATGAATTTAAGTTCTGCCAATGTCTTCAATATAAAAAGATTCTGTGCATTACTTCTAGGGAAGAAAGCAAGGATGAACACAAAGACTTCAAGAGTAAACTGTAAAATAAAAAGGAGAAAAATATAGATTATAAGAGACTTTGTTGACATCAACCAAATGCTATGCATCAACTTCATTTGGATTATGATTTACACTAGTCAAGCTAAGAGCAATAGTATAATGTGGAATAAAGGAGACAGAGAATGAGAGGAGAGAAAAAGATAATTGTCAACATTTAAACACCTGATTTTATGAAATAATTTATTTCAATTATTTTCATGTGGTATAATGCAGGTACAATTTTTAATGTAAAAACCTCTTACCTTTTTATAAATATGAACTATTAACATAAAATTATATGTTGTCTGAAATTAGGTTAAAATAGTTCATTGGTGACAGAGTGGATATGGGAGTATAAAAAACAGAAATGGTCACATATTGAGAATTTTTTATGGTGGGTAATAAATATATGGAGTTTATTATATCATTTTCTCTATTTTTTTATATTTAAGTTTCCATAATTTACAGAACAAAGATTATTCAAGGCTTCTATTCAGGTAAAGAAATGTGGCACAGTACAGAATATGGAGGCATATAAAAAATGAACTGCGTTTTTTGCCAGATTCCAAATAACTCAAATTAAAATCCATTTCAATATTTTTGTGTGACTGAACAATACACAGTGGATTATATATTGCCATTGTCACATGTTGAGTCTTATCACATAGAAAAAAATTAACCTTACTAGAAACTGAGAAATATGTTATTCTAAGAGCTCAAAAGTGTCTGAGCAAAATACAGGAAGATAATGAAGGTGGAATATTGAGGCATGGTAGGATACCATATGTGAAAGGATAAGGAAAGGTATGTGTAGCCACTCACTAACCACAAAGAATGATCTAGGAAGAGAGGAGAAAGTTAGATAGGAGATGACACAGACTCATGGAGGTAACTAATTCAAAAACCCTGGGTGTTTCTGGAGTGCAAAAATTCTTACATTGGCTGGGTCCTTAGACACCATCCAGTTTAAACAGATGGCCCCAATTAGATTGCTTTAATAAGAAGACTTCTTCCCTTGAGAATAGTGATTGATTTATATCCCAAATTTTGCTTCTATGAAACTGAGTGCCATTCTGGAAATGCTGATTATCTGCATTGCTAATCAGATGTAGTACTGGTAGATAAATCCTAAGAGATCATTAGCAGATGGACAACTTTAATATGCAGACCCTTTGAATGAGATGGAGAACATAAAATTTGATGAAGAACTGTCTTAGAATATAATTATTGATGGTTTATTGATCTTATTTGTAGGTCATTAAAAGTCACTTTTCTTTTGGTCTGTTAGATGGTATAATTAAAAAGCAGTTTTGTGGAGGTCACTGAGCACTTTCCTGATAATAGTTTTTCATGAGTGGAAACAAAAGGTCTTGCTAATATGAGGCATGGGATATAGAATCTGAGACTTGTGACTAGAGATAAAAAAGGATCTAATAGTTGTTGAATTAGGTTTGAGAAATCCAAGAGTATTCATTTTGCAAAGAGTTTTGAGGAGACTGAAAACTGTACTCTGCTTTCTTTTGTGACCTTCCATCCCACCCAACTTGCATATCTGACCTCAATCTGTTTCCAGTAGTTTTCCCACAAAAGCATACTGCCTCTACTCACACTGCAGACTTTCCTAAAACCTCTCAAAATCCACAAACCAAAATAAGCATGAACTGCCTGTAGGATGCACTATAACTCTTGCTAAATATTCACAAAAATGGAACAAATGGCTATTAGTCAAACTTGCATCAGGTAGCCCCAAATATGGCATAAGCTTCAACCAGTGTTGACTTGGAACATAGCTTCAACTAAGAGGTCACGGTAAACAGGACAAGTGGTGGTTGGCCTCAGATCCCATCATAGTGCCCATCAAGGGGTCCCAACACCATCACTAGTGACAGCCAACTTTGGTT
The DNA here is from genome assembly GCA_004026545.1 of Mormoops blainvillei. Classification (NCBI taxonomy): domain Eukaryota; kingdom Metazoa; phylum Chordata; class Mammalia; order Chiroptera; family Mormoopidae; genus Mormoops; species Mormoops blainvillei. The sequence continues at coordinate 279,264 of PVJD01001175.1, forward strand.
CACAACATAGCTTCTCTCAAGAAACTCCAAGCCTAGCAAAAGTGGAAACCAATGGACAATTCCATTTACAGCTCCTTCTAGGTGATCCCAAGCCAGGCACAAAAGGCAGCTGACTTTGCCATATACTAGAATCTCTCCTAAAGGCTCCAGGACCTATATAACAAATGGCAGGCTTCAAATCACATCAGAGCACCGCTCAACTTCAAAAATTACACACCTGAGAGGCTTACTTAACTGACACCACAATGCTCCTAAAACAAAACCTGCTCCATGGGGGAAGCCCCTGCACAACAGCTGTAGTCACAGCCAGCCCTCAGAGTCAGACTGCCTGAGGGTCAATATCACCCACTGATATGCCTAAATAAATTAAAGCACAATTACAAAAAGATACAAAAAAACACACCCAAGGGAACTCATGGAAAATATGGATCAGGTGAATAGGAAGACTTTACTACAGGCCCCCACAGGACACCTACTACATTAGACAACTCTATCAAGATTAGGAAACATAGCAGATCTACCTAAACATATAAACAAACATGAGGAGTAAAAAAAACATGTCCTAAATAAAAGAAAAGAAAAAACTCTAGAAAAAAAGAAACTCAATAAAAGGAAGATAAGCAATCTCCCAGATATAGAGTCTGAAACACTGGTTATAAGGATTCTCAATAAATTAAGGAAACCCTAGATATACTAAGAACAAACTTAAACAAAGGGATAAAATTAACATAAAAAACTTAGAAATAAGCAATAAAATAAATAAAGTAAAGGCTACGTTAATAGAAATTAACAAAAGACTATAAGAAGCAGAGGATCAAATCAGTTGTCTGGAACACAAGGTAGCAGAGACGTCCCAATTGTAACAGCAAAAAAGAAACATGAATTTTAATAAATGAGGATAATTTACATAAAGTAAATAGGATGTTACTAAACAATAAATGAGTTAAGAATGAAATCAAGATACCTTGAGACAATGAAAATAACACCACAAAAAAAAAAAAAAAGGGGACACAGCTAAAGCAGTCCCATGAGGGAAATTAATAGCATTACAGGGTTATCAAAAAAAAAAAACAAATAAATAAATTAATTACTAAACCTAAAGAAGAAGAAAAATAACAACAAAATAAGTGAGTAAAAGGAAATAATTGAGATCAGAGTGGAAATAAATGAAATAGAGTCTAAGAAAATTAAGCAAAAGATTAATGGATCCAAGAACTAGTTCTTTAAGAAGTAAAACAAGGTTGATATATCTTTAGCCAGACTCTTTAAGAAAAACAGAGGACCAAAATAAATAAATTCATAAATAAAAGGTGAGAAGTGAACTGACACTACATAAATACAAAATATTATAAGAAAAAATTATCAACAATTATATGCCAACAAATTGTACCATCTAAAATTTTTATAAATTTCTAGAAACATGCAATCTCCCAAGCCTGAATCAAGAAGAAATAGAAAATCTGGATAGAAAAATTACTACCAATGAAATCAAATCAGTAATCAAAAAAGCTTCCAACAAACAAATGTTCTAGGCCAGGTGTATTCACTGGTGTTGAATTTTACTAAACATTAAAGAAAATGAAGCCTGATGCAGCCACCATGGAAAATAATATGGAATTTCCTTAGAAAACTAAAAAAATATAAATGCCTTTTGACCCAGTGATTCTACTGCTGAGATTATACCCTAAGAATCCTGAAACACTGATTCAAAAGAACCTATCCACCCTAATGTTCATAGCAGCACAATTTATAATAGCCAAGTGTTGGAAGCAAGCTAGGTGCTAATCAGTAAATGAGTGGATCAAAAAACTGTTTGAACATTTACATAATGGAATACTACACAGCAGAAAGGAAGAAGGAGCCTCTACCCTTTACAAGGCCATGGATGGAACTTGAGATCATTATGTTTAGTGAAATAAGCCAAGCAGTGAAAAACAAATACCTCTAAGTGGAACCTAATCAACAAAACAAACAAGCAAGCAAAATATAACCAGAGACATTGAAATAAAGAACTGACAGTAATCAGAGGATATGGGGAAGGGGATAACAGGGGAAAGGTCATCAAGGAACATGTACAAAAAACCCATGGACAAAACCAAAGCATGGTAGGACTGAGAGTGAGAGGTAGGGGTGGGTGGGGCAGAAGAAACTGGTGGCAGGAAAATTGAGACAACTGTACTTGAACAATTTAAAAAAATGAATAAACACCTATTCTTTTAAAATCCAAGAGAATGAGAGAGTCCCAAGCTAATTTTATGATGCCACCATTAGCCTGACAAAAACTCCAAAACAATACAAAGGTAGAAAATTATACGCCAAAATCCCAGATGAACATAGATGCAAAATTCCTAAACAAAATTAGAAAAACTGATGTAAGCAATACCTTAAAAAAGATCATACACCATGATCAACTGAAATTTATTCCTGAGATACACAGTTGGTACAATATTTGCCCACCAATTAATGTGACACACCACGTAAACAAAATAAAATATAAATTTGATCATATGAACAGATGCACAGATAGCATTCAACAAAATTCAGCATCCATTTATGATAAAAACTCTTAGCAAGGTGAGAATAGAAAGAACTTAATTCAACAGAACAAAGGCCATATATGAAACATACCAGTAACATCATACTCATTTGGGAAAAGTTAAAAGCATTTCTTTAAAATCAGGAACAAGACAAGAATATTCACTAGAGCTACTCTTATTCATCATAGTATTGAAGTCCTAACCACAGCCATCAGATATCTTGCTGGAAGCAGCTGCACAGTCAGGTAGACCAGTAGAGGTGGATAGCAATCAAATTGAGACATTAATTGAAAACAATCAACATTATACCACATGAGAAATAACCAAAATATTGAAAAAACCCAAAGCAAGCATTGAAAATCACTTGCACCAGCTTGGTTATGTTAATTGCTTTGATGTTTGATTTCCATATAAGTTAAGTGAAAAAAATGAAAAGCAAACAAAAAATACAAATCTTCTTCTTCTTGACCGTATTTCCAGCATGTGATTCTCTACTTAAGTATAATGAAAATATTCCATTTTAAAAACAAATTGTGGTGGACAATGAAAAGTGGATACTTTATAATAATATGGAACAGAAAAAATCACCGGGCAAGTGAAATAAATGACACCAACCACACCAAAGTCCAGCCTTTATCCATAGAAGGTAATGTGTTTATGGTAGCATTCAAAGGGAGTCCTCCAATATGAGCTCCTTCCAGAAAACTAAATGATTAATTCCAACAAGTAATGCTCCCAATTAAACCAAATGAAAACAGCACTCAATGAAAAACATCCAGAATTAGTCAACAGAAAATGCAGAATTACCGTTTGGATAATGCAAGACCATGTGTTTTTGATGAATGGGCAAAAACTGTTACAGCTTGCCTGGATTCATTTGCTACACTCACCAGATCATGGGCATTTGGATTTCTATTTATTTTGGTATCTACAAAATTCTCTTAATGGAAAAAATTCAATTCCCTGGGTGACCACAAAAGGCAACTGAAACAGTTTTTTGCTTAAGATAAAAAAGTTTTGGGAGGATGGCAGAAGGTAGTGGACCAAAATGGGGAATATGTTGTTCAATAACGTTGTTGGTGAAAATGAAAAATTTGTCTTTTATGAGGGTTTGATCTCCAAAATATATAAAGAACTCAGATGACTCCACTCTAGGAAGACACACAATGCAATTAAAAAATGGGCAAAGACCTGAACAGACACTTCTCCAAGGAGGACATACAGAGGGCCCAGAGACACACGAAAGGATGCTCAGCATCAGTAGCTATCAGAGAGATGCAAATTAAAACCACGATGAGATACCACTTCACACCAGTCAGAATGGTGATTGTAAACAAATCAAAAAAACAAGTGCTTGTAAGGTTGTGGAGAAAAGGGAATCCTCGTACACTGTTAGTGGGAATGCAGACTGGTGAAGTCACTGTGGGAAACAGTTTGGAATTTTGTCAAAAATCTAAAAATAGAACTGTCCTTTGATCCAGCAATTCCACTGCTGGGATTATACCCTAAGAATTCCAAAACACCAAATTCACAAAATCCCATGCAACCCAATGTTCGTAACGGCACAATTTACAATAACCAGGTACTGGAAGCACCCTAAGTGGTCAACAGTAAATGAGTGGATCAAAAAGCTATGATACATTTATGTGATGGAATACTACACAGCAGAGAGGAAGAAGGAGCCTCTACCTTTTGCAACAGCATGGATGGAACTGGAGAGCATTATACTAAGTGAAATAAGCCAGGCAGTGAAAGACAAATACCATGTGACCTCACCTTTAAATGAAACTTAATCAACAAAACAAGCAAGTAAGCAGAATATAAGCAGAGACATTGAAATAAAGAACAAACTGACAGTAAACAAAGGGGTTGGGGGAGGGTGATAATGGAGGAAAGAAGGGGAAGCTTTATCGAGGGGCATGTATAAAGGACCCATGAACAAAGCCAAAGGGGAGAAGGATTGAGCTAGGGAGGTGGGGATGTGTGGGGCAGGAGAAACTGGTGGACAGCTATACTTGAACCACAATAAAAAAAAAAATTGAAAAGCTAAAAAAAAGTGTCTTATTTTTTCTTTAAAACTGAAAGAATTACATGGCCCACCCAATACCATGTATAATATCAGGTGTGTACAAGACTTATTGGGGTGATCATTTTATAAATTATGTAAGTGTCTAATCACTATATTGTACACCTAAAACAATATAATATGTATATCAATTGTAATTGAAAATTAAAACTGTTTTTAATAAAAAAAGACATAAAGAAAGAACAAATGCCCCCAAAATTCAGACTTTGGTGTGATTGATCATCTGTCATGATCATTTATTGACTGACATGAGTCAATAAATCTTTGTTATTGTTTAAAAATACCAAAAAATAAGTTTTTAAATTACATCATGGTGATGGTTGTACAACTCTGTAAATATGCTAAACATTTTTAAATTTAATATTAAGTGAATAAATATTATCATATGTAAATCATATTTTAATACAGTTTTTTTAAAGGACAAAAAAGATTGATAGTCATAAGAAAACTTAAAAAAAATGATTGAAGGAGAATTTCAAAAATTTAGTGAAATTTTTGCCAGAAAAATAATTATGAATGAATAGGTGATCAAAAATTTGTGTATACATATACATGATTAAAATGTGTATGTCAGATATGATGTATTCACATATACACAAATACATATTCATGTATTTATATTATATACATAATATATTATGTAAAATGATATTGTTATATTTTTATATTTACTATCTATACATAAACACATGTTTATACACTCACATACACATGTACCTATTCTCAGATAGCCTAACAATATAAGTGGTCAAACTTAACAAACTGCTCTACATGTAATTATTTAATTTAAAAAGTAAGTTATAGGCTTTAAATAATGAGGAAAATATTTCAGATAATAGTTAGACTGTAAGTGACCTATTTTCTTTAAAGACAGATATATAAAATCCTTTCTACCCAATACACAAAGAAGGAATAATTTTTTGGATAATTTAAGGTAGAAACTGTATGTTCATAAGATTATAAAAGAATTACAACTCCATTTTTTCTCTTCTGCACAGTTAAAAAAAAGGAAAATATGGCTAGTGCAATAGTAAAAATATTAATTGAATAATCTAAGTAAAGGCTAAATTTTGGGAAGCTGAAAAATTGAGAATATGCCACAGCTGGTATTTCAGTAATATTTCAAAGACATTGCCATCTCAATGTCAATTATTTGTGATATAAAACATCAACAAAATTCATGTATTATGCCAAACTAGATACTGATCAAATGATTGATCTGTTCTCTAGTGTGATTTGTTGTGGTAGTAGATGTACTGTCAATAAGATATATGAATATGTGTGTACACACATCTACATATGAGTGTAAACACATGAGCTCACAGTTTGCAAAGGGATTTGTGTGTCAATACAGATGATAATTTAACTGCCAAAAACTGATGCAGTTTTCCTTCATGGTTCTCCATCTGATTGAAGTAAAGGAACAGTTATTTAGCCTAATATGATTTAAAACTTTATGCAAACATTTTAATTAATCCCTTTAGGTAATATATTTTTGTTCATAGTTCCTCTGGCTCATAGATTCTACCCCTTTTCTGCTTTTACCAATATGGCAACTGACTGGAGAAAGGAGGGCCCCCATGACCTTGTGATATGGAGTGACAGGGTCCTTAATTCTTTCTGTCTTTGGCATCCTTGCTAGTTCCAATAGATATGGGATTCACCCGACATTCTTTTGTTATGATGCGCCTCATCCCATTACTTGGATTGCTAATAGTTGCTACTGATGTTGTACCTAATGCACACATGACCCTTTTGCCTTGGTTTCACCCTGGTCAGTTGCCTCTATCTGCAGAAATATGCTCAGCCTCTTCGTCACTCTATATTGACCTTATGATTGTGTCTATATCCTTTTTTCCTTCCTCCGATAATTGAGTCCTCTTAGATGTATGGATGCCATCACCTCACCATGTGCTATTCATGTGGATGAATGGAAGTTATTACTATAGAGACAAGGAATAAACCCTGGTAGATGAGTTATAATTTTAGAATTCTGCTTGTTCGCAGCACTAAAATTAGTGGAAATAACTTCATATATTTAAAATGCAAGAGAAAAATAGGTGTATCAATTATCTAAGAATAAATTATTATTAAAAGAATTAATCACCTTTTTAATCCTAAATTTTTATTTTCTTTCCCTCTAGGTACAAACACTCTAACAAGCATTTTTTTTAAATGCACATCATTCCAATAGTTTGCACTGTAGAAGTGTGATATTATTGTAAGAATACTGAATTTAATTTTGTGCTCATTTTTATGTAATCTTGTACAACTAATTTAGCCTTGGTTAATTGACTTTGGCATGTTAATCTGTGAAATGAGCAAAATTTCTGCCTTACGATATGGCTGTCAGCATCAAATGCCCCAAACCTTGACACATTATAAACAGTCAGTGCATCTTATTTTATTTTCTTATGTATTAAAACCTCATAAATATATATTTTGCTATATGCCTTCTAGATAACATTTCAAATGAAATTCAACATTAAAACAGGAACAAAAGTCAGACCATAATGACATATCAACAATTTAATATGTTTCTTTCCACATTCTGTATATATACATAAACCTTTACAGGTGCAAAGAAGATATATTTGTATTGAATCTTAAAAATTATATTAACATTGTTATATAATTATTATAGCAAATAAATAGCTTCATATATTGAACTTTTAGATTATTTCTAAATTTTGTCATACCAAATGACTTTTGTAATGGCCAAGAAGATCTGTTTTGAATCTATAACATACATACATACTAAAACCTTTTCTCTTTAAGTCTTTATAGTATTAAAAAGCACCCTGTACAGAGACATTTATGGAATAGGGGCATTTCTGCACAGAACTCTATGGTCCTTGATATTTTTAATCCTCTAATACATGTCATATAAAGCCCCTGGACATTTCTCATTTTCCAGTGCTTCTTTGTAGTGTTAATGAAAGTTGCAAAAATAGAGGCAACAAGCAACAGCTAATTCCATACTTTACCAAAGACTGAAAGCTAACCAATTATTGGGCTTTCTATAGTCTTAGTAAGGGAGGGAATAAATGATGGTGCTAAGCTGAACTGTAGCCTTTAAATTGTGCACAGTAACAAACAAAAACTATAGAAACTGATGAAGTTGTCAAATGGAAGTACAGAGCTTTACGACACCTCATTAGCTAAGCACCGGCTCGTGACACCCTTCCCTGGTACAAACACAGTGGGATTCACCTGCAAAGCCTCAGACATCTGTGCATGAGCGAAATGAGAGTGGGGATATCCAAAGGGCCAACTAGGCAGCTGGGACTTGCCTATAGATAACACATTTAGCATTCTTAGTTAAGCAAGTGTCCTTTGGGCTAAATATAATGAATTTTCTTCTAAGTGTCAGAAATGGGGTAGTTGTATGTGTTTTTAGGCAAGACCATAAAGAGGAAAATTATTCTGTTTGGTTCACTACAACGTTGACATAATTGCTTTTAAGGCAGGCAAAGTAAGAAGAGGGTCTTATTTTTTAAATAGAGTTCATCTATAACCTTGAGAAAGATACAAAAACATCTCATGCACACAGCCTTTTATTTAAATTGCTTAAAAAGCAACTGAAAAGCTTCCAAAAGCAATCACTATTAGCAATAGAAAATAATCTTTAGAAGAAAATATACCTGAGGTTTATAAATGTAAATTGAGCCCTGGCCAGTGTGACTCAGTTGGTTGGAGTATCATCCTGTAGACCGAAAGATCTTGATTTAAATCCCTAGTCAGGGCACATACCTAGGTGCATATGTGAGGCAACAAATCCATGTTTCTCTTTTACATTGATGTCTCTCTCTGCCCCCTTTCTTCACCTCTCTCTAAAATCAGTAAGCATGTCCTCAAGCAAAGATAAAAAAAGTGAAACCATATCTTATTCTTATATAATTGTTATTTATTTATAAGCTTTCGAGGTTAGCTATTGTTCCCACCACCTCATGAAACTATGCCATTACATTTTTTGAGGTACAAGTAATTTGAAAAAATGAAATTTATAGTATGTGTGAACAAATAAAGTGTTATAAAACTATAAAGCTTGGTTAAAGCAACCGGACATGTTAGGTGATGATAAGCTATAGTATTGAATCTGGACTAATGATCACAGAAACCTCAATGAGAACACAATATTTATGCAAACATTTGAAGAAGGTGAGACACTATGAGGCTATTAGGTGGAAAAATGATCTAGGGAGAGGAAACAGTGAGTGCAAATTTATATGCTTTTATTTATGTGTATCTTCTTCAGCTTCTTTCTTCAGTGTCTCATAATTTTTCAAGTACAGGCCTTTGCCTCCTTGATTAGATTTATTCTTAGCCATTTTTGAGGTAATCATAAATGGAAATTTTCCTTTACTTTTCTTTCCAATAGTTCATCATTGGTATATAAAATGCAACTAATTTGTAAATATTTATTTTGTATCCTACTACTTTTCTGAATTCATTTATTAATTCTAGTACTTTTCTTGGTGGAATTTTTAGGGTTCTCTATATACAGTATCATGTTTCATGCAAATAATGACAATTTTCTCTCTTCTTTTCCAATTTGGATGCCTTTTATTTCTTCTTCTTATCTGATTGCTTTAGCTAGGACTTCCAGTACTATGTTGAACAGGAGTGGTAAAAGTGGACTTCCCTCTCTTGTTTTCGATCTTAAAGGAAATACTTTTTTAGTTTCTCCCACTTGAGTATATGTTAGTTGTGAGTTTATTATGTATGGTCTCTATTATGTTGAAATATTTTCCCTCTGTTCCCATTTTGCTAAGAGTTTTTATCATAAATCGGTGCTTGTTTTTTCAATTGCTTTTTCATCATCTGTTGGTATATTCATATGATTTTTATTTTTTTATTTTGTTTATGTGGTGTTTGTTTATGTTTATTGATTTGTGGATATTGTACCAACCTTGCATCCCTGGAATAAATCCCACTTGATCATGGTGTATAATCTTTTTAATGTATTGCTGGATTCAATTTGCTAATATTTTGTTGAGGAGTTTAGTATCTATGTTAATCAGGGATATTGGCCTATAGTTTTCTTTCTTTGTAGTGTCTTTGTCTGGTTTTGGAATAAGAATAATGTTGGTCTCATAAAATGAGCTTGTAGTCTTCTCTCCTCTTGAATTTTTTGGAATAAGTTTAGAAGGGCACGTGTTAGTTCTTCTTCAATTATTTTATAAAAAAAATTACCTGTGAAGCCACTGGGTCCAGGACTTTTATTGTTAGGAGTTTTTTTATTACTGCTTTGATTTCGTTGACTGTAACCTGTTTGTTTAGATTCTGTTTCCTCTTGATTTACTCTTGGAAGATTATATGTTTCTAGAAATGTATCCATTTCTTCTAGACTGACCACATATAGCTATGTGTAATATTTTTCTTATAATCCTTAGTATTTCTGTGGTGTCAATGGTTAATTCCTTTTCATTTCTGATTTTACTTATTTAGGTTCTTTCTCTTTTTTTCTTGATGAACTGAAGTAAAAATTTATCAATCTTATTATCTTTCAAAGAACCAGCTCTTGGTTATATTGATCTTTTATATTTTTTCAGACTCTGTTTCATTTATTTTGGCTCTGATCTTATATATTTCCTTCCTTCTACTCACTATGGCTTTTGTTTTTCTTTTTCTCATTCATTTCAAATTGTTTATTTGAGTTTTTCCTTATTTCTTGATGTAGGCTTGTATAGCTATGATTTTTCCTCTTAGAACTGATGTTGCTGTGTAGTATAAATTTTGGGTTGTTGTGTTTTCATTTTTATTTGTGTCAAGGTATATATTTTTTTCCTTCAGCTCATTTATTGTATCATAACATGTTACTTAGCTTCTATATGTTCTGTATTTTTTAGTTTTCTTCTTGAAATTGATTTATAGTTTCATACCATTGTAGTAAGAAAAGATTATTAATATGATTTTAATTTTATTATATTTATTGAGACTTGTTTTCTGGTATATCCTGTAAAATGTTTCATGTGTATTTGAAAAGAATGTATATTCTGCTGCTTTAGAGTAAAATACTCTGAAAATATCAATTAAATTTATTTCATCATGTGTATCATTTAGGGACAGTATTTTTTTGTTGTTGTTGATTTTCTGTTTGGAAGTTATATTCATTGGCGTAAATGAGGTGATAAAATCTACTATAGCTGTATTACTGTCAACTCACACTTTATGATTATCATTGTTTGCTTTATATATTTAGGTGCTCCTATGCTGGGTGCATACATGTTTATAAGGGGCATATTCTCTTGCTGGATTGATCTCTTTGTTATTATGTAATGTGCTTCTTTGTATTTTATTATAACCTTTTTAAAAATTGATAAATACTTTAATGATATATTGAACAAAGAGAGGCAATTGTGGAAAAGTAACTAAAATGTATGAAGAGGCTAATGGAAAATGAGAATTGTTTTAACAAGGTCTGTTTTATAGAATTCTCTCAGGTTTGACTCTTCATTGAAGAATATTTCTTTTCTCTGGTACAGGGAGGGCATGTTTCACATGGGAGTTTAATCTCCTGTTTTCAGAAAGAAAAGAGGAGATTAGAATGTTTGTCTTGCACGAATTGTTTTTTAGGTACCTTTAGCTCAAATAATACTAATGCCAACGTGGCATATTTTGGAGTGATATATCCTGCCATTCATCACAGACTATAGGGTTTTTTCCTATTAATTATAATAAAAACAATGACATGCTGTTAATGACAGATGCATGTCCTTTAAACGAACATTTGAAAACATTTTATCATTGCTGTATTCTATAGGAAAACAGTTGTTTGATTCATTTCTAGGTTTATAAATTGAAGTTAAAATGCCTCTCCACAGGGATCTGCTGGGATGCTGCTGAAATTCTTTTTTTTTTTTATTGTTGTTCAAGTGCAGTTTTGTCCATTTTCCTTCACTACTCCCTCCTACTCCCACTGTTGACCTCACCTCACCTTGAGTTTTTCCGTGAGACCCCATACATATTTCTTGACCACCCTTCCCCATCTCCTCACCCTCATCTTCCCCTCCCCTCTCTCCTCTGTTCACTGTCATTTGTTCTTCACTTCAATGTGTCTGGTTATATTTAACTTTATTGTTTCTTCTGTTGATTAGTTTCCACTTACAGGTGAAATCATATGGTATTTGTCTTTTACCACCTGGCTTATTTCGCTTAGCATAATGCTCTCCAGATCATCCAGGCTGTTGTGAATGATAGTAGCTCCTTCTTTCTTTCTGCAGTATAGTATTCCAGTGTGTGAATATACCACAGTTTTTTGATCCACTCATTTACTGATGGGCACCTATGTTGCTTCCCATACTTGGCTATTGTAAATTGTGCTGCTATGAAAATTGGGGTGCATAGGTTCTTTTGAATCGGTGTTTCTGGATTTTAGGATATAATCCAAGCAGTGGAATTGCTGGGTCAAAAGAAGTTCCATTTTTGTTTTCTGAGGTAATTCCATACTGTTTTCCACAGTGGCAACACCAGTCTGCATTCCGACAAACAGTGCACTAGGGTTCCCTTATCTCCACATCCTTGCCAGCACTTGTGTTTTGATTTGTTTATGATGGCCATTCTGACACTTGTGCAGTGGTATCTCAGTGTGGTTTTAATTTGCATCTCTCTGATGACTAGTGATGCTGAGCATCCTTTCATATGTCTCTGGGCCCTTTGTAGGCCATCCTGGAGAAATGTCTGTTCAGGTCCTTTGCCCAGTGCTTAATTGCATTGTTTGTCTTCCTAGAGTGGAGTCATGTAAGTTCTTTATTTATTTTGGAGATCAAACCCTTGCTTTATATATCATTGGCAATATATTTTCCCATATGTTTGGCTCCCTTTTCATTTTGCTGATGTTTTCTTTAGCTGTACAGAAGCTTTTTAACTTAATAAATTCCCATTTGTTTATTCTTTCCTTCATGTCCCTTGCTCTAGGGGACATATCAGTGAAATTATTGCTGCATGGAATGTCTGAGATTTTCATGCCTATACTCTCCTCTAAGACTTTTATTGTTTCACAACTTATAATTAAGTCTTCTTATCCACCTTGAGTTTATTTTTGTGTATGGTGCAATTTGGTGATCAAGTTTCATTTTTTTACATGTTGCTGTCGAGATGTCTCAACACTGTTTGTTGAAGAGGCTATTTTTAGTCCATTTTATGCATTTGCCTGCTTTGTCAAATATTAATTGACCATAGAGAGATGGGTTTATTTATGGGTTCTCTATTCTGTCCCAATGATCCATGAGTCTGTTCTCATGCATATATCAGACTGTTTTGATTAGGGTATTCTTATAGTATAGTTTGATATTGGGTATTGTGATCCCTCCAACTTTGTTCTTCTTTCTCAAAATTGCTGCAGCTAGCCTTTTTTAAAGCCCATTTTGTCTGACATTTTGCCACTCTGGCTAAATTTTTGTTTTCATTTGCATGAAATATGTTTTCCATCCCCTTACTTTCAGTGTGTATTTTTCTTTTTAATTGACTTTTTTGTTTGTTTGTTTTATAGACAGTACATATATGGGTCTTATTTTCTTATCCAGTCAGTTACTCTATGTCTTTTGATTGGAGAATTTATTCCATTTCATATAAATTACTTTTTGATTGGTAAATATTTATTGCCATTTTATTATACATATTTAAAGTTCTCTTCTTTTCTTCTTGTTAAAGAAGTCCTTTTAAGATTTCCTATAATACTGGTTTGGAAACAGTGAACTCCTTTAGTTTTTTCTTGTCTGGTAACCTCTTTGTTTCTTCTTCAATTTGAAATTATAGCCTTACTTAGTAGAGTGGTCTTGGTTGCAGGTTCTTTTTTTTTTTTCCTTCACTTCAAATGTTTTATATGCCTGTCCCTTCTGACCTGAAATGTTTCTACTGAGAAATCAGCTGACAGTCTTATGAAAGCTCCTTTGTAGGTAACTAACTTCTTTTCTCTTGCTGCTTTTAAGATTCTCTCCATTTCTTTAAGCTTGCCATTTTATTATGGTGTATTTTGATATGGGTTTCTTTGGGCTCAGCCTGTTTGTACTCTGTGCTTCCTGGACTTGTGTGTCTTTTTCCTTCACCTGGTTAGGGAAGTTTTCAGTCACTATTCCATCAAGTACATTGTCAATCCCTTGCTTTTTCTCTTTTTTTATGATACCTGAATGATATGGATGCTGTTATACTTGATTTCACCCCAAAGATTCCTTTCACTATCTTTAGTTTTTAAAATTCTATTTTATTTTTGCTGCTTTGTTCATGCTACGTTGTCTTCCGAATTTCTGACTTGATTGCTTGCTTCATCTAACCTGTTGTTTAGTCTTTCTAGACTATTTTACATTTCAGATATTTTTAATGTCTGAATTTTTTAATGGTTTCTGTATCTTTTGTATGTCCTTTATTATGCTTACTCTGCTTGTTGCACTTCTTATTGAGTTCATCCATTTGTCCCCTAAGTTACTTGAGTATCTTTACAACTATTGTCCTGAACTGTATATCTGGTTATTTCTTCCCTCTGTTTAATTTTGTTGTTTTTTCTGGGGATTTTTCCTGTTCTTTCGTTTTGGACATTTTTTATCTTCTCATTCTGGCTGCCTCTCTGTATTTGTTTCTGTGTTTTCTGTGTGTAGGTAGATCTGCGATATTTCCTGGTCTTAGTATGGTGGTCTGATATAATAGCAGATGTCTTGTTACTCAGTGGCACAATTTCTCTGATCAGCTGAGCTAGGTGCTCCAGAAATGTCCCTGGGGAGGTTTCTGTAAGATTTGTGTTATAATTTAATCTATATTACTGTTGGTCAGTTTGTGTGTGAGCTTGACCCTCAGGCTTACTGATTGTGAGGGTCGACCCCAGCCACGATGTTTGAGATACTATGCTGGAGCTGACCCCACACAGTGGAATTTTCCCTAGTAAGATCCCATTCCTGCTGAAACCTCACTTTGTGTGAGCCACTTGTGGAGCTAATTTATTCAAACTGATGTGCTCTGAAGCCCTGATACTTGGGACTCCTGGGAGGAATTCTGGTAAACCTCAATGTCACATGATGTCTATGACCAGCCCTGGGCTTCCTGTTAGGAACTACATGGTTGCTGACTGCCTTTACCAAGCTCAGGTATGCATGGGAGGATCCAAGCTATGTACTGAGGCTGACTTCCATTAATATCAAGTCTGGGAGAGGTCAGAAAAAGGCACAAGGTACCTTGAGGTCTGCTTCTGTGTACTGGCTGTCAGTTGGGCTCAGTTACTGAAAGAGCCTCTGGCAGTACACAAGTGTCCTGAGATAGGTTCTCAGTGAGTCACCAGGTAGGAGAGAGTAGTGGTCAGCAGGCTGACTCAGATTCGAACTTGGTACCAGTGCCATGTCTGAAATCAAAAGTTTCAAAGTATACCAAGGCTAGCTGCCACTTTCCAGGGGCCTACAAACTTTTGCTGTGGGGAGGTGGCAGTCTCAGGGAGTCATTAGGTGTCTATTTTCCATCCTGCGGATGTTCGGTAGGGAGTAAAACACTTGGGAGGTTTGGCAGTGCTGCAATCCTGGGGAGAGAAGGAGAGTGCCCCTCCAAGGACACTCCCATTCACAGGTTTCCAGGGTTTTTATTGAGGCTGGTTACTAAGGGTGCATAGAATTGCTAACAATTGCATCTGTTCCCAGGGTACGGGAGGAGAGGGGTGAGAGAACAGTCAGATAATGTTTACCAGGACAACCAAGAGGGAGGGAACACTGGTTCCCCTTCAATGGCTTCGTTCATGCCAAGTTCTGCATTCGGAACTCTGCTCTTAGTGTCACAGGTACACTTACCATGGGGGTCGAACTCCCACAATCAGGGTAGTGCCAATAGTATTGATCAGGCTAAAACAGATTAAGATTTGGTCCTGCAGAGGGAATTGTGGCACCAACTCAGGCATGTGGAGAAAAACGGCCCTCACTCTAGAGTCACATAATTCAGTTTTTCCCTGTGTATGTCTGGCACCCCTCCAAATCTCCACCAAACGCCCCAAGAGCTTCCCAAGGAAAATCACAACATCAGCTTAGGCTGGCAGCAGCTACCTAACTCCTCAGGCAGGGCATGAGTTTGCTGGTTGGGGCCACAGGGTGTGGGGATGGTACAGCTAGTGTATCTCCCTAGGCTGATTCCTTGTAGAGAGGAGTGTACCATGAAATATGGTGTCTAGGGTGGTGTGACAGAGAGTCTCAACACAGAGAAACTGGCAGCTGTCCTTCCAGCTTCCTACCTAGAGTGGTACATCCTAGTCTCTTCCTGTATGACTCCATTCCCCTGAAGCTCAGGGTGAGTGGCTACAAAGAGGATATTGTGTGTTGCCTTTTAAGAGGGCAGCTGGTTTCCCAGCAGTTTCCGGTATCACCCTGATGGATGGAACCCCCAATGATTTTCCACAGCCAGATGTTATGTGGGCTCCTTTTCCTGGCACAGGTGCACTGGGCTGGAAAGCCTGGCCTATGGCTGAGACCCCTCACTCTTAAAGGGGATCTTTGTAGCTGAGCTATCTATCCAGTTTGTCAACCACTGCATGTAGATGTGGGGCCACACCCTTTTTTTTTCTCTCCACCCTTCTTCCAATCTCAATGTGGCTTCTTCTATAAATCCTTACTTATAAGACTTCTGTTCAACTAGTGTTCAGTTGGTTATCCAGGTTGATTGTTCTATACTTTAGTCATCATTTCAATTTGTTAATGGGAGAAGGTGAATGTAACTTTCACCTACTCTTCCCCTGCCTCCACCTTGCATCCTCTCTGTTGATTTTTTGTATGCATGAATGCATGTATGTATATATGTATGTATGTATATAATCTATCCATTGTTGAAAGTGGAGTGTCGAAGCCTCCTGCTATTATTTTATTGTGGTCAATTTCTATCTTCAAATCTGCTCATATTTTCTTAACACATTCAGGTGCTCCAATATTGGGTGCATATACATTTACAATTGTATCTTCTTGATGAATTGACCATTTTATTATTATATAATGATTGTCTTTGTTTCTAGTTACTGTTTTCTACTGGTTATATTTTTCCGGTATAAGTACAGCTATTCCTGCTCTGTTTTGGTTTCAGCTTGCATTGAATATCTTTTTTCCATCTGTTCTCTATGAGCCTATGTGTGTACTTAAAGCTGAAATGAGACTCTTTGAGTCAACATAGAGAAAGGGTCATGCTTACCTGTATTCAACCACTCTATATATTTTGACTAAAGAATTCAATGCATTTATGTTTAATTATTGTTAAGTGAGAACTTACTAATGTCCTCTTATTAATTATATTTTAGCTTCTTGTATTCCCCTTGTTTCTGCCTTTATCTCTTGCTGTCTTACTTTGTGACTTGATGACTTTCCACGTTGATTTGCTTTGATTTCATTCTTTTTCTTTTCTGTAAATCTATTGTTTTTACTTTGTGCTTATAGTAAGGTTTACATATGACATTATAGATATACAATCTATTTTATACTGATAACATTTTAACTATTTTAATAAAAAAACTCTACTCTTTTACATTTTTAATGTCACAACTTACATCTTTTTATATTATATAAACACTGACAGACTATTGAAGCTATATTTTCATATTTTTGTCCTTTAATCATTACACCAGTATTAATAAGCTAACACACTATGATATTGAAGTATTAGTATATACTGAATCTGACTATATACTTATCCTTACTAGTATGTTGTATATTTTCATGTTTTCTTGTTATTTGTTAACATCCATTTGTTTTAGCTTAAGAAACTCCATTGGTGTTTCTTGTAAGATCAATATAATTAATCCCTTCTGCTTTTGTTTATTAGGAAAGATCTTCATTTCACCTTCATTTCTTGACAACATTGCTAATAGGCAAAGTATTTGTGCTTAGAAGTCTTTTTCTTTCTTTTTCTTTTTCTTTTTCTTTTTCTTTTTCCTTTCTTTCTTTCTTTCTTTCTTTCTTTCTTTCTTTCTTTCTTTCTTTCTTTCTTTC